>DWMY01001058.1:0-16774 GCA_018249775.1 Heliconius hecalesia formosus | reverse complement strand
TCCTTTCTATCTGACTACTTTACTATGGAGATTATACTTTGACATTAGAGAGAACCTAGTGTTAAGACACTCCGTTCACTAAATGCTCCCAGTTTTCAAGACGTGCTTTATGTTTTAATATGGTGACAGAAAATTCATTACGAAAAAAACATCGCTAGCGATAATAAAAAATATTAATTTTCACTTTAATAACATATTTCTAAAGATATTTGATATTATAATATTCAGATCTCATCGTCATGGCAACACCTGTCAGTGCTGTCAGGCCACGTGATCATTCACACTCATCGACTCGTGTTTCTGCTCGGTGTAATTGGTATACATACATACTGACCCCGTATTATATTATAACTTGAATGGACTTCCTGGTATTTAACATCAACTGGAATAATTAGCGTGTTTATAATATAGTCTATACCCTGCCTAAGTTAATGAACTATACTATTTTTTTTCGAAACAATGGTTCCTGACATTCGTAAAGATAGATGTTATTACCTAGTAACTATAGGTAATTAGATTAGAATTTAATAAGTGGATTTCATTAGAATTTAATAATTAGATTAGAATTTAGTAACGGGACTCGAGTTCATGGCTCTCGGACACTGTCAAATTTTGTGTTTCCTTTTTTTTATTTAAGTTAAAGTTATTAGATCCAGTTCTTTCTACTACTACAAAAATAATTTAAAAAAAAACAGACTTTTCTTGTATACCTTTTTAGCGTAAAACATACGCACCAAAACTTTATATAAAAAAAATATCAGTTTACAATATTTTTATATCATAATGCCGTAGAAGCTGCATTTAGGATATTTGACATAACGCTCATGTTCGCCGAACAAATATTTATATTTTTAAAATAAGTCTAAGTCTGTTTTTAATGAAACCTTAAACCTTTTATGTTACAACAAGAGTAATAAAGTTGCGTTTTATTACTAATATGTAATTATTTTAAACTAATTGTAACTGAATTTTGGAACCTCTTTCTAATTTTGTGCTTATAATATTGCAGCGTTAAGTTCCATCAATGAACATACAATATCTCGAAAATTTCGCAAAAAGTGGAAATGTCAACACTAGATTTCATAAGAGGAAAAATTATACAAATATTCTTACCTTTCGGATCAGGTAACTTTCGGGTCTTAGAGTTCAAACTTCCTTAACATTTAGAACCAATCAATCCAAGGTGTACTGAAATAAAAATAATACTTTTTAGAAATAAATATATTTCTTTAATAAATAAATAACACTTTTTTTACTGGAAATAAACATTTTCTTAAACCACCATAAGTGCCACTTTGTATCAACATCGAAACAGTATGAAAGAAAAATATTAAAATAATAGCTAAGAAATGTCACCAAAAAATTAAAATAAACTATAATTTCAATCGTTTTAGAACCAGTTCATTTCTGACTCTTAAGATTGTTTATGTGTACTTTACTATGCGAGTAAAGGCTCTTCTATTGCATGTAATTAGCACCACATTCTATACTTATAAATAGAATTCCAACATCAACAAGATTTCGAAATAATATTTATCCTGCGTAAAGAAAAGTTTGTGGTTTTAGTTTATTGTAGGCCGTCATCATTTCCCTGAGTTAGAATCAAACCCATGACCATCGTGTTCAGATTAGATAGTTAGTTGCTGTCCCACTGCGCCACGCGCCTGTCATACCTCAACTATATTATATTGAGTACCATCCAACTTTACAGAGTGAAATGTGAACAGACACTAAGTGAAAATTGTAATATAATTTTCCAAGTTACTAGCAATGGATTCCTACCGTGTACAGTGTGCGGAGCTCAACAGAGGTAACTAAGACCAGTATGTTTTGTTAGAAATGGCATGTGTATTACTCAATGTACTTTACATTTTTTTTATCTCCTTTTTCTGAGGCAGGGGAAGCCCAGTATCAAAATACTCCGTCCGAGTGTTTTATCATTAGGTTCTATTGCCTGCCCTGATAACAATACGCTGATAATAAATCCCCTTTACTGATAGACCGATTAATTTTCACTTCACAAAAACTATTAATTTATTAACATAAGCACAAGAACAAGAAACGATCAAAATTTATGGCGCTTACACTTTACTTATAGGTATAAAAAACGATTTGTCGAGTTAAATGAAAGAGTGAGAATTGATTTCTATTGTTTTTTACGGTTGTGCGGGGACAATTATATTTTACGTATTCTACTCTCTGTTGGATAAAGCACGGCGTTGAGTTTTCTAGTAGATGTCAGACGCTGTGATGTGTGACGCTATATCACGAGATAACACATACAGACATCATAATACAACAATATCTCAGATAAAGAACTAACCGACGCCACTTCCAGACTGATGGTCTAGACCTGAGCGAGTACGGCAGACGAGCCGCGTAATTTGCTGTACGAATTTAATAGGGTTTTACCTGCACTTCAGAGAGTATGCGCGTTAGAGTATAAGTACGGACATATCCTGGTTATAATTGAATGGATTCCAGAGGCGCCGTGCAGATTTGTGGAATTTAGTTTGGGACTTAAGCTTGGCTTAGTAGTCTCACGTATGCACAATGTACGTACGTATAAAATTTAAATGTCGATCTGGGATTTCTAAATTATTGTGTTTTTCGAAACACATATACTATTATGTTTTTGCCTGTCAATCTGCGTTTCTGTATGTAAAGACCAATCTACGGAACAATTTAACTTATTTTTATAAGACTTCCACTGGAAGATAGAAGAGGGTGTGTAGCAGTAACAGACAGGTTACTTTTTAAGTCGGAATTACATTTGAGCCCTTTTTTTCAGCTTCACGCTGTATCCCGCACACAGCAGGGTCGGCAGAGGGAACTAGTCTTAAGACACTCCGTTCCCCACTTTCCGCCGAATTCTTCAGGAATTGCGTGCTGAGTGGCGGAACTCAACGCCGCGCTTTACCTTGACACCAGAGCGAAGGAATTGAAATATAAATTTAAATAAATATTTCATTTCCTCGAGTGGAGAACCACAACCAGTCTATATATATTTTCTTAAGGTGTTGCTAGAAACTGGACAACAATGACGCAGTGGGTATAAATTAACTATAATAAGTAATGTACATTAAACGCTACGTTTGAAGAAAATCCTAGTAGCGTTATAAATATGGAAGTTCATGAATATGGATGTGTTTGACTTTCACACAAAAACTAATGAACTGATTTTGATGAAATTTAACAGTAATGTAGGTTATACATCAGAATAATACAAAGGCTACAATTTATGTAAAGATTTTGTTTAAATTGGCTATTATATGACAACATTGGTCATCATTTGTTTGGGCACATTGAACGAATAAGTGATGAAGAATGGCAAAAAAGATTTATGACGGAAAAGTGGTAAGAGAGGTAGAAGGAGACCACGGTTGATTTTCGAAAACATAGAATCAAAGCTACTAGAGGAAGGTCACGTAAAACGCATGAGGGCCCCTCCGGAGGACATGTATGAAGAGGTTTACGACAGTGGACGCGGCGAAAGAGGTATGTAGAGACCGTAGCGTTTGGCGCTCCGTTCTCTCTGACCACTCCGCTAAGGATAAAACGTGAAACTAAGTTAAGTTATATGACAAGTGTCGGCGGGTGAGGCCACGCTCGAGTCGCTAGTATATAAGATAAAAATCGTAAAGAGTAAACCATTTCTTTATGAATATTAGTAAACAAGCAAAATATTGTCAATACATATTAATACAATATTAGTAACAGACAAATACGAAGAATAAGCAATACGAGAAGGACATTAAAATTAATTATATACGAATGCGGTAATTTGTTCAATATATTATCGATATTCTCAATTGCAGCCTCCACAGCGAGAGACGATAAAAGTCTTTCAATACGAATTTATTCAGCAATTATCTCGAACGAATAGGCACGAGGGATATTACAAATGAAAACGACAAATTACTATTAATATACTTGGATTTTATATTTGTTGTTTGGGCTCTACATGACTTTGCAGTTTTGCAGTTATTGAAAGGGTCATTGGGCTTGAATCCCATTCGTACAAACAAAAAGGTTGGCTTAGTTTTTTCCTGTGATCTTTTAGACCCAGAATACGTTCAAATACTTGTTAACTATCTATAATATGAAAATATTCGGTTTCATAGTAAATCAGCTTCACGCTGTATGCCGCACACAGCAGGGTAGGCAGAGGGAACCTAGTGTTAAGACACTCCGTTCCCTACTTTCTGCCGAATTCTGGAGGCATTGCGTGTTGAGTGGCAGAACTCAACGCCCCGCTTTACCTCGACACCAGAGCGAAAAAATGGAAATATAAATTTAAGTAAATATTTCATCTCCTCGAGTGGGGATCAAACCCCCAACCAGTCGGTTTTACAGTCACACCTTGTGCCGCTGCGTCACGACTGGCCTGACTTGTGCCTGGCCTGACTGACTTATCGGTTTCATAGTATAGTTTAAATGTATTTAGGCATAATTTAGCCTAAGGTCTATATTAATAAAGTAAAATTTTAAAATGTTAGAAATTAAAATAACAATAATAATAATGATTTAGAGAAACAGGATATAGGAATGTCTGTAGAGTTATGGGTTTTTCAACTTTAATAAAACTTCTGTCACTGAATGAGTGATGGACAACGCGCGTACACATTACTGAACTTAGGATGCTTAAATTTAGCATGTAGGGAAGGTTAGGTTAACACGGGAGGAAGAAGAAAAATTCCTACGGGAACCAGAAAATGTGTTTTTTTTTTATTTTATATCTTTTAGTTCATGTGAACAAAGTTGCGGGTAATCATTTATCTCTATATATAATAAGACAGTGTTAGCGTACTCGTGTAAAAGAGGGTAGATTTAGGTGGAAAATAACTATAAAAGCAGTGGAATTGTGTCAATCGGGGGCAGTTGCTTGTAAGTGACGGCCCCTATTGAAAGGAAACTAGTGTGAAGTATTGTTAGTAGGTGATACATATCACTTATTGCAATTACATAGTATCTCTTTCGAAGTAGTTTAGAATCACAGAGACGATGTGTGTGTTTTAACGTGTTTTGTTAAAAAACGTTACCCGCTTCCGATTTTTAACAACAGTAAAAATATTTTGTCTGTACATTAAGTAATTTTGACTGAAATAGATAGAGGGACACTTAAAAAGAATAATAGAAAGCAAAAAGATTTTTTTTTTTAGTTTCTTGTCTGTCTGTCTGCGTGTCTGTCTGTCGATATTTTTTTGTCCGCATTTTTCTCTAAAAGTACTGAACCGATTTACTTGAAAATTCACCAATTGCTTTGTTTTAACTCAACTTAAGTACTAAAGTTTAGTTCATCAAAATCGGTTCATTAAAAAAAAATATCGTCATTTGAATGAACTTAAGGCATTAGTTTGCCTGCGAATATTATATAGCAATCGCGCTGGTAAGATTCTTGGCTAAAGAATGACATTCGAAACGTCTGGGTTATATGACTGTAGATAAAAATATATATTTTTGAAGCACTATTATATAATATTTTATAAAATAAAGTAAACAAAATTGAATTGTTAGTGGAAATTACCTTTATAAATAATAACAGTTAAGTTTAAGTCGTAATTAATTCAACACAGAGATAAAGAACGATCTTGAAAGAAATATCAAGTAAATACAAAGATTTTTTGGTTGGTTCGTTCATATAATATATGTAACTAATTTAAAAACTGTACAGGAGTTAATATGCAATTATTACAGTTATTTTACAAAGAATATTATGAATCCTTCAAATCAATAATTTAACATTTAAGCTGCTGCTGCTGTTTCTGACTGAGTAAATAAATTATTCACTGACATCAGCACATTTAACAGAGTATATTATATAGGTAAAAAGAACATAAAGTTACAAAAATATAAACGTATAATAAATAATTAGCTTTATGTATATTTTATAAATATCAAATATCAACAATGGTCGTATTTTTTTATTTAAAACAATCAAAAAATCTTTGACGATAATGTCGTAAAAAAATCATATTAGAAGTCATTATAGTTGTCAATCAATTCTGTTTATTAAATAAATAATCATGTATTTTAAGCGGGCCAAGCCGTGGGCGCCGCTAGTAGTTTATAAAACACATAAATTTGCATATATCAAAAAATCCTAAACCTAAAGTACGTTTGTAGAATTCAAAACAATAACAGCCATAAATAAAGAGAAAGAATGCGTTCTCTTCGTAACTTGATAAATAAATTACATTTCACTATTTGAAAAAGTTCAAGACAAATAGCACTTCATAAAGAATTTACTTTAAATTTTATTTTCCAAACCACTCTTATATACGTCGAATGCTGTCATAATTATACGTTTGACAGTTGGAATGGGATCCGGAAAGTTGTCCAAGACCTAAGTGTTCCACTTCAAACGAATTTGAGATATCCATGAAAATATTTCATCGTATTTCAACTTTTTATATATTATATTATATTGATATATACATTTTTATATTTGGTAGAATTATTTAAATATATTTATAGGAAATAATTTTAAATGAGGCCGTCGATGGTTGTGAGGTTTATTCTCATCTGGGGGAATAATTATAATTTAATTATTTTTAATTCCCCGCTTGTTGGCAAAGCGTGAAGTCAAGTTCCGCCACTCATTACAGCAATGTCTTTTACACTAGGTTCCCTGCTATGCGCGAAAAGGCTAAAGCTAAAAAATATAGAAAGAAGAATATTAACCGTTATTTGTGATATTAACTTTACAGCTATAATCAATTCTCTAACATCCAAATGGCAAACCTTACATTTTTAAACATTTTTAAAGTGTTATTCCACACTTAGGAAAGAAAAATACTTATTTAGAAAACGTATAAAAATTTGAACGCAACGGGACTCGAGAACGCATGGCTTAGTGGTCAGAGCGCCTGGTCGGTTTCCAGGAGGCGCGGGTTCGAGTCCCGCTGCGTTCAAAATTTTTATATGTTTTCTAAATAAGTATTTTTCCTTACATTTTTGTTTTCTTTACTACCTACTTTATCTAACCATATCTAGAAAGTACTTTTCTAACCAAAATTAATATATTTTTTCATAATAATATATTAGAAATATTTGTAAAAACAAAAACAAGCCCAAACCTCTTTAAATTACACAGGATTCCTGGTAAAGATTTAATTGATTGAAGAGTTACTTATAGGTCCCGACTGTTAATCCTAATAAACTATTAGGCTTGTTTATTTTCTTTTTAGTTCTCTGCAGTCGGGGTTATTGTTTTTACAATATTTTTTTTTATTTTTCACTTTTTTGTTAAGATTCATTATGGTAATGATAATCATAATATACCTTTTTGAAATCCTCGTATTGAGCTCTTAAATTTGATACCCATATTGTGGTATTTGTAACGAAAAATATTTTTTTTCACTAGGTCCAATGGCGTCCCACAGCCGCCATGATTTTTTTTTCTTAACGTCACCTATCTAAGAACACTTGGACTGCTAATATGAATCTAACGATACCTCAATTATGTTAATCCGTTCAGCGGTTCTGGAGATATGAGGTAATAAAGAATATTACATACGTACATACATACAAGATATGAACGAAAAACAAAACATAACCCTTCCTTAGCAGTCGGGGAAAAATAGAACCCACGAATGGGTTGAAACACAAAACCTTCTATAAATCTCTGCTGTAACTCCTTAAAAACTATCGTCTAAATATGAATAATGAATTTCTATAAGGAAATACATTCATTTCGTTTTATCTAAACTCGCCTAACAGAATACTCAAAAAGGTATATACATATTTTATTTAATCTCTTTTGTTGCTTTAAAAAGAAATTCGAAATTTCCGTCGTTCAGATACATACATATGTTGTCCAATCATCCATTCAGAGATTGTCTTTCGTATGTTTGTTACGTGATTACTCCTCCAATTACGGATGGTTTTTATGATTCTGTATTGTAAAGTAGGTCATGTTTCATAGGTGGTTCCGCAAAAAAGTTATGTCAATTAGTTCAACTCGCTTTAAAAAAAAAAATGTATATATATGTATACAAGTGCGTTTTGGTTTGTTCGTTATATTGAAGAAATTGAATTTCTGTTTTTGATTTTTAATAATTTTAAATGTACAATATCCACTGTGTAGTCTCAATCAAACTGAAAAATGGCTGACTGCCAAATAGTAACTATAGACAAAACTCCATTAGCATATTTAAAGTTTCTTTTGAGGTCACAATATGTTTGTAACTGAGAGTTCAGTCACCTTCTAGTGCAGTTGATATGTGTCAAAAACATGGTGCTCATGGTCAATGTCGTATCTATAACATAACATGTAAATTTATATATAACTAAATACAGTTCGACTGAGTGACTGACACACCACGTACAGTCACTATGCAGCGTAGAACGCTGAATATTTGCAAGTCAAGAACCTGATGAAGAGTCGGCGATTATTAAAAGACGAGCAGAGGACGCAAAAAATGGAATTTTATATTTATGTCGAGTCCACGAAAACTAATTGTAAGCGCCTACTACTTGAATAAACACAGATTTTATAAACAATTTTTATATTTCCATTGCACCTACAACAATCCCACGTGTATGGAGGCTGCTCTAAAATAATTATAGACACATTATCGCCAATTTCTAATATGTATCACACAAAATGTATAACTATAATTCCATGAGATAACTGAATAAAATCCGAAGAGCCTTTAGCTAATTTACTTAGCGAGTCCCGCCCGTAAGAAGCAAAGTAACGATATACCGCTGTGTCGACAATACTGTACAACACCACTATAGTATAATAATACTGTTGTTTTCTAGAAAACCCGATAAGTACCTAGTTATAGCAATTACTGGAACTGGTGGTCTCAAACAGAAGTAATTAATTTGATTTCCTTTGAAGCTCGACGTGTTTGTTTGTGACTTTAGTCATTTGTATTAAAGTGCATAAACGTAAATAGAAGTTGCCAGTAAGGAGTTATAATAAGAGATTATTTAACGTTTTTTGTGTTAATTTTTTCTTTTTTTTTTATGGAAAAGACAAGGCAAACGAGCGTTCGGGTCACCTGATGGTAAGTGATCACCGCCGCCCACGACACCGTGCAACACCAGAGGTGCGTTGCCTGCCTTGCCTTGCCTTGCCTGGGTTGGGCGTCGGAGCCCGGCATTACCTGATGCGAAAAGCAGTGGCATAAAGCCACTACTTCACGCCGGTTTTAAATCGCAATAGGCGCTCATATCGATGGTATTATTTAGTTAAACCATATAGCGAGTCAACATTTGATTTTGCTATCGCACGTCTGTGCCGGCGGGGGGTGGAGGGGGGCGGAGGGAGGGGGTGGAGCAAATATATGCTACATATACTTGATAACAATATTAATTTCCACTATTGATATATTATTCCATAATAATATAATAATATATTGTTATACATTTATATAGTTATTATACTTATGTAGTTTAAATTAATGTATCCTTGATAGTTAGAAAAGTATGCAGAGGGAACCTAGTGTTAAGACACTTCTCCACTTGCCACCCAATTTTAAAGACTTTGACTGTTGAGTGGAGGAACTCGGCGCCGCGCTTTATCCATTAAATGTAATGTAAAAGCTGCCTTAAGTATAAAATTGCCCAATTACGTAATGTTTGAAATCGAATTTGATAGTTGTGGTTTCGATTTCTACTCGCAGGAATAAATTGTTTTCATTATCTCACTCTGGTAACAAGACAAAGCGCGAAGTTAGGTTGCGCCAGCAACAACAGCAATGTCACAAGGTGAGTAGGGAATGTCTTAAACCTCTCTGCTCTATCTTTTCTCTGTTTACAGTACTATCTGCGGGATACAGCGTGAAGCTAAAAAAGTAGAAAGAATGTTATTATGAGAACTGTACATTTTGAATGTATATCAATATTTTTTTAGTAATCCTCTTAAAAATAAGTCAAAAGTTACCTTTATTGCATTACCGTAGATGAACGTTCCGACAGCATATTCAGTAGTAGCTACTAGTTCCGGGTGTCACGAACAGTTGAGATGTAATTTATTCATTAAGTTTCAACAGTTAGAATTAATTATAGAACAAATTGATGCAGTTTCGAAATTCTACAATATGGTTATATTAAATAATTAATATTATGAATATTAGAGGCGGTCGTCACGCGGCGGAGACTGTGACGTGACTGTGACGGTTGTAGGTTCAATACCCACTCGAGTAAATAATAAATGTAATATTTTAATTTCCTTGCTCTGGTAACGAGGCACAGCGCTGCGTTGAATTCCGCCACTCAACCACGCAACGCCGCCAGAAGTTTGCGGGGAGTGGGAAAAGATGAAGGCTGTCGTAAGTTTGTCTACTGTTCATGCGGAATACAGAATGAAGCTAGAGAGATGGATACACGTAAAAAAATAATGGAATTTTAAAAGTTTTCGATACAATTCCAATTTTTATATAAAAATAAGAATTCCATATCACTGACTACCTAAACAAATATTCGCAGAAGCGTATAACGATTTGTGTCGCTCAACACCTAGGACAGTCTACTGCTACCAACTAAATAAACGTGTCAAATACATCTTAAATATTAATGGAATAGATGAGACTGTATTTATACCACAGACGCTTCAAGTATCAAAATAGTATGTACTGTAGGTGAGCTGAAATCTGTTTTTTTATTTTTTATTTTCACGTATGATGTCTAAAGACAGCAGGATAGATAGAGAACATGAGAGTATATATTCATTACAGTGAGTAATGTTTAAGATAAAAGTTTTTATAATTATGTTTCTTCATTTTCACGTTTTATCATGAATATCCATCCAGAGATGGGCAGAGACCATTCGATCCACGATTGTAATTCGAATTTAGAGCGGCTTTTGTTTACATAATAACGCTAGAAGATGTACGGTGAAGTGTTATCAATTGATATAAAACTCTAAATTGTAATGACTTTAAATTAAAATATACAATATTTGTAATTAAACAGTGTTATATTTTTTCTCAATACATGAACATAAACGAAATATATTGAAATTTCCTGGCTGCGTCGACTGTAATATATCGAACACACAACCATCACGCTTAGAGTCGGACACTGCCCCACTGTGGATACGGTGACGTTTTACCATCTATAAACTATTTAAAAAAATGATAAAGGTAGTTAAACACCAAAATTTAAAAATGAAATTACAATTCCGTTTCTTACCTTTCATCTTAGTGCTCCCCTGCACTCCCCAACCTAACCATGCTATTAGACGTCTGTGCTTTATCTGCCAGTCACTCCCTAACGGAAGTTTTATATATATGTATGTATTTATATAGATATTCAAAGTGCATAAGTACTTCTTCGATCATGAAAACGAATGCAAGATAAATTCCGCTCCGACCGTCCAAACTCTACTGATCGGAAAATCTGTTTTGAATCTTTTGAAGTCAGAATGTAAATGCTTGAATTGTAGCCAACTTTGCACTCTCTATCGGTTCTCTTACATTTGTAACGGTGTAGAGTTCTGTTTGTATAAAATGAATAGATTTTAAGTAATCCGTACCTTAAAAGGAGATATCGGGACGCTTATAGGTTCACTTTTAGTTATTCGTATATCTACTTCTGAGTCAACTAACAAAAGATACGAGCATTTTTGATATTTTATACAAAATTAAACGGAACCTCGGAATAATAAAATATAAAAAAACACATTATATACACAAAATATATATATATATTTAGTAATTCTATATTCGTTTTCTTTTTTCGTGTATTATATAGTCTATTCGATTTTATCGCGCATTAAGCAGAGTGGGCAGAGAGAAGAGTAAGTGTAGTGTCAAAACTACAAAAATTAAAAATAATTCCAACCCAGGAGTGGGGATCGAACCCATAACCATGGAGTTTTGTAACAGTCAGACTTTCCTCCTACATGCGGCATATAACGTGTTGTGGTGAAAAAGAGAATGATTATATTTTATAAAAAGAGAATGATTATATATTAAATTATATTTTATGTACATAACTAAACACACACACGAGACCGGTTGTGGCACAGGGGTACAAACGTGAGACTGTAAATGCTTTTGCATTGCGACTGTAAAGTTTTTCTGAAATTCAAGCTTAGCTTGGTCCTCTTAGTCGGGACCTCTTTAAATTATGCGGGGTTCCTGGTAAAGTTTTATTGATTGAAGAATTACTTATAGGTCCCGACTGTTAATCTTAATAAACTATTGGGCTTGTTCATTTTCTTTTTAGTTTTCTGCAGTCGGGGTTTTTGTTTTTTTTAATATTTTTTTATTTTTCACTTTTTTGTTAGGATTCATTGTGGTAATAATATTCATGTTATACCTTTTTGAAATCATCGTATTGAGCTCTTGAATTTGATACCCATATTGTGGTATTCTAAACGAATTTATTTCACTAAGTCCAATGGCGTCCCACAGCCGCCATGATTGTTTTTTAACGTCATTTATCTAAGAACACTTGGGCTGCTAATACGAATCTAACGATACCTCAATTATGTAAATCCGTTCAGCGGTTTTGGGGATATGAGGTAATAAAAAATATTACATACATACATACATACATACATACATACATACATACATACATACATACATACATACATACATACATACAAGATACGCGGGAAAAACATAAACCTTCTTTCTTTTATTGGAGCTGTCACTTAATACATAATGACTCAAATTCGGGCGGGAAGTGGAGTGCTTACTTACTAGACCCTAAGTTATATTTGCCTATCCCGCTACATGCGGGATACAACGTGATTGAAAGAAAAGGTATTATTATCATAACGAAGCCTAAAATATTAGACTAAAACAGTCCATTTTTAGGGTTTCGTACCTTAAAACAAAAATTTAAGTTCAACAACTTTTATAAACTCTTGGGGCCAGTCGTGGCGCAGGGGCACAAACTGTGACTGAGACGCGATCGGTTGTGGATTTGATCCCCACTGGAGGAAATTAAATATTTATTTCTTCGCTCTGGTGTCGAGGCAAATCACAGCGTAGAGTTCCGCATCGTCACTCAACACGCAATGCCTCCAAAATTCGGCGGTAAGTGGAGAACGGAGCTTAACACTTCTTATTTATCTTAAAACCAGGTTCCCTCTGCTTATCCTGCTGTGTGCGGGATACAGCGTGAAGCTGATTTAATTTAACGTTTTAACTTTTGTAAATCACAATCCAGTTGACCATGAAATTGACAGGCCTTCGGTAGGTGAGTCCGGCTCGCAATTGACCGGTTTTTCACTTACTTAAATTTTATAGAAACAGCTCTAATACTGCAATTCTTACAAGAAAATCTATTTCTCAGTAAACTCCATAGAAAAATAATTTGAAAATTGTATAAAAGTTTCAATAAGCTTTCAATATTTTCGATATTCCAGTATTAAAGGACTGAAGCTGAAATTGCTTCGAAGGAGTACAGCTTGCTACTGCCAGATGCGCCAAGTTCACATTATTGCTATATAAATAAACATGTTAATAAACTTTACTTATTTGTGTTATTATTATTTTATATTATTTTAAAAGCAAAGTGAATGTAATGATGTACATCTCTATTATTTTTGCTTTTTTTCTAGTATCTGCCTATACGGCAGATAATACTCCGTTACCTTTTATCTTTCGCGCCATCATGCGCCGGTTCTTCTCAAGTCTGGGGCATAACTTTAGTAAAACGGTACTAAGCTATTTGAGTTCTGAAAAATGAAGGGTAAATACATTGTTGTATAGTTAGTTTATCGGAGGAAATTTATAGGAAGTCTATAGATAACCTATATTACATCACTTTAAAACCACTTGCACGTACCCAACCTTACCTACGGTCAGAGTTACCTCGGGCTCTTAAAATGTATCATGTTTCATAAACAACTTTTATCTATTTCCATCAGATCACGCGGGCAAAGTTGAGTTAAATCATATGATATTCATATAAGACACAATAAAAACATATAAATATCATATACGTGTCGTACATGAACGTCATATACGTGTCATATATTCTTATTTGACAGCCCGTCGTAGAGCGTGGACACTCAAGTAATGAGACCCTGCCTCTGCGCCTAACATGTAGGATTGGATTTTTATAGTTCCATTTGAATCATAAAATTCCTTAGTCCTTATTATCAAATAATTAAGCCACAAAAAAAGTTTAGTGGCGGATGGGATCTTACCAGAGCGGGGAAATGAAAATAATTCATTCCCAAAACTGAGGATCGAACCCATGTTTAAAGCCAAACGCGGCCCCACTGCGCCACGAAGTTCTCAATAATAAACAATAAGAAAACGAATGTCTCTCCTCCAAAAGCTCGAATCAGCACTCCAGCGATGTTGCAGGAGCACGTTATTAATGAACATGTTTACAAATCGTCCTCTCGTTAGTATGAAATATGAGCAACACTTACAATTTTCCTAAGTTATTAATTACAACTACGAAAGATGTTTTTCTTAGTGAGAAAAATATTCTATTCGAGGCTAATAAAATTTTCTTAGTCTCTCTTAGCTCTGCACTGCATTTCGTATACCATCATATCATCATAGGGAACCTAATGTTAAAACACTCGTTTACGCTCACCGCCTGGTTTCTAAACATTGCGTGTAGTGGCGCTTGCATTAGCGGAACTGTACTCATCGTACAAGAACGGGCAAACGAAAGTCATTTATTCCCTCGGGTGGAAGAGTGACTACTATGGAGTAGTCACTTTTACATTCAAACGAGTAAGAATGCCGCTGCACCACGACGGTCTCTATAGTACATTTTTTTCAACTTCATGCTGTATCCCGCACACAGCAGGGTAGGCAGAGGGAACCTAGGGTTAAGATACTCCATTCTCCACTTACCGCCGAGTTTTGAAGGCATCGCGTGTTTAGTGGCGGAACTCAACGCCGCGTTTTCCCCGCACCAGAGCGAAGAAATTGAAAATATAAATGTAAATAAACATTTCATTTCCTTTCTATATTACATATCCACATTATAAACGTGTTTCTGCTTACTACGTAAATAATATGGTATAATTGCGTGTTAAATATACACATACACTTAAATAACAACAATAGAACTATGTTTGTACAGGTGTACCTGCAGTATTATGTACAACTAAAAGCTTATTTATAATTTTTTAAATAAAATATAAATTAATATTAATAGCAAACGGCGTGTCTTTACACTAGGTTCCCCGGTTACCAGATTCCCTCTGCCTGGGTAGGCAGAGGTTACTATATACGGGTAAAAACAGTAAAAAAAAGTAGGTAGTAGGGTTACTATATACGGAGAAAAACGTGAACGTAACGTAACTTATTTATATTTATGATAAAAATTGGTATTTTTTGTTCTACAAGCTTGTGGAGGAGTGGACGAGTGTGTAATGAGGGATCATCGTGTAATGGCACGATAAGATAGCGCGAGCCAGCGCGACTCTGTGATGTCAGTGTTTGTTTTAAATACTCCACTTTAGCTTGTTACGGGCTCTTGGGCAGTGAGGCCAGTCGTGGCGCAGGGGCACAAGCGGGTGACTGCAAAGGAGACAGGTTGTGGGTTCAATTCCCACTCGAGGAAATGAAGTATTTATTATTATTATTTCTTTGCTCTGGTATTGAGGCAAAGTGTGGCCGCCACTCCACACGCAATACCTCCAGAATTCGACGGAAATGGAGTGCGGAATATCTTAACTAGCTGCTACGTGCGGGATACATCTTGAAAGTAAAACAATAAAATCGACTATAATTATGTGTATAATGTTCCCTAATATAAATTTGATAAAAATAACAACAGTACCTAATCATATACTTAAAAATTAATAAGACACAAATAAAGTAAATTCTTAACTAATACTAAATCGTTACGCTAGTCTACCATCTTAATTTTAACAGGTGCCAGGAGAGTTTCTTCCTGAATAATAACGGACCTCTGCCAAAGCCAAGTCAGCAATATTCCAGGGCTTTATCTGGTACGGGTTGGAGTATTAGTCAGCCACAGAGCATAAAGGTTGTTTCGATATTGTACGAAAACACAAACATATGCATTATTTAATTTTTAATAATACTTCTGTACTTTACGAAATTTCTTTTAAATATAACATGTATAACATAAGAACTTCAATGTACATTCAACTAAGCGAGTCTTTTAACGTTAATTTCTAAAAATACTTAGACTTAAATAAAATAACTATAAAATAATATGAATATTAAATAAAAATCAATACGCTCAAAGGCAGATTTGAACTCGCGTCGCGACTACTAAATATGCAGAGACGGTCGCTGAGCTGTCAGACGTTGATAGCGATATATAATTCCTGTTGGAATTTCCTATCTCGTAATAATTTTGCAGTCACCAGTCAACGCGACAACTCGCAGCGATATTGTAAGTCAACGAGGCATACACACAAAAACTGCACGGCTTGAAAAGGTTAACAGGTTAACATACTGAAAAGAAAGCGAAGCGATACGGGCCGAAGGTAATGTCTCTATTTATAGCAAGTTGCTTAGAGTTCAGCTATTCTTCAACGTCAACTAATCCGACGGACGGCTACTTGCGTTCCTCCTACGATTTCATTTTCCAATTATACATATTCTAGTGTACACGTGCATATACATATAAATATATATATTGTTAGCGTACTCGTGGAAAAGAGGGTAGATTTAGGTGGAAAATAACTATAAAAGCAGTGGAATTGTGTCAATCGGGGGCCACTTGCTAGTAAGTGACGGCCCCTATTGGAAGGAAACTAGTGTGAAGTATTGTTAGTAGGTGATACATATCACTTATTGCAATTACATAGTATCTCTTTCAAAATAGTTTAGAATCATATAGACGATATGTGTTT
>DWMY01001057.1:0-16782 GCA_018249775.1 Heliconius hecalesia formosus | reverse complement strand
AGAATGTATGACGGAATCCAATGCATCTGTCTGATAAATGCCATGGTTTTACATCGGTTATCAATTTAAATACATTTTGTTTTAAATAAATAAACATTTTTATTTATTTTTTTACACAATTCTGGTTAGTATAAATATTTTATTGTCAGAAGTTTCTTTCATAAAAGAAATAAAATTCAATTTAAAAAAAAGCAAATATAACAAAAATCCCAAATTATTATACATCAAGAAATAAGCAAGTTTTAAAGTAACATGGTGCTACTTAAATTTAACAGATTTTTCATCAAAAAGGGCCGATCCCTTACAATTTATCAGAACTTTTGCTAATCTGGAGGTACGAACAATTGATTTATCGACTGCATCTTTCGAGATGTGGTTCCCGTTACCGTTTAAGGCATCTCAATTCTTGTAAACACTGCAAAGAATCCAATTAAGCTTCTCTCATAAAACCCTGGTTGGACTTAGATCCGAACTCTAAGATAGCCACGCCATGTGTTTCAACAATAGTTCCGCCTCTTTCTCTTCTAAATAGCCTCTACATAATTTAACTACGTTTGGCATCGTTATTTTGCCGAAAAGAGAAACTATTTAAAATTAAATTAAGCTAATGAATAACAGAATTTTCCTGAAAAAAGTATTTGTACTGTTCCTTTTTCTGGTTGTTTTTTGATTTGAACCAAATCTCCAATTACATGTCTTGAGCAGCAACTCTATACCATATTGATTGTATAGAGTTGACTTTATTCTGTCCAATTGTGATGCGTAAGAGCCACTGCAATAGTTTTCTTTTATTTCGTGGCTGTGTACAAGTCATGACAAAAAAAGCTTCGCATACTCTACATAATATGTAGAGCTATTAATGCAATATTTATGGATTTGTGCTTTGCCTCATTGCCACAGAAAGGAAATTCAAATATTAACTATTTCTTTTCCCTGGATGGGAATGGAACATACAGCCGTCGCGCTTAAAGTCGCATGTTTAAACATTTACTTATGTGCTAGAATTTTACTTATGTTCTAAATTATTTCTTATTTTGATCTTCAACTACTATTAAATTAAAAAAATTGTTTTGCTTCTGCAAAAGTAGTACAAATACGAACCAACATGGTACACCTAATAATAAAAAATGTTACGCTGATATGGTACAAAGTAGATTGTATTCTCGGGAGGCTGCGAGCTGAGGCGCGTCGTAAATAAATGTTGTAACATCTTTAGCAGAAGCCTTAGATCTTTTGTGAACGCAAAAGTTACCTACATTGGTTTATATCACAATATGTATACTGTATAGATATAATCGAAACTGGACTACTTAATAGAGAAACATCAAGCCAGTGCGTCGTAACGCGACCTTTATGAGTTCGAATCCCACTCGAGGTAATGAAACATTTTATAATTTCATTTCTTCCCTCTAGTAACGAGGCAAAGCGTGGCGTTAAGTTCCGCCACTCAACACGCAGTACCTCCTATATATAACATGCTATGTGAGAGACACAGCTCTCACATAGCACGGTAGGCAAAGAACCTGGGAACCTAATGTGAACCTAAAAAAAGAAAAATTAAAGTAACACAAAAAAAGAAAAAAATTATTACACTATTTTAGTAATCGTTATATAATTAATAAAATGTTAAAATATAAATAAAGTTATCGTGGAGCGCAATGGTTGTGTGCTCGATGTCTACTCCGGGGAATGAATTATTTTCATTTCCCCGGTCTAGTAGAATAAAGTGCGGCGTTGAGTTCGCTACTTAAATAGTAATGTCTCGAAATTTGGGTGAAAAGTCGACGGGGGCGGAATGTATTGACATTAGGTTCTCACTGACTGCCCTGCTGTATGCAGGACGTAGCATGAAATTGAAGAAAAAAATAATATAAAAAATAAATACATACTATTTACAATAATTAGAAATCTCTCATCTGTAGTCTGCAAGATAGTTGACTAATACCGAAAATACACAAAGAAAAACTTTATATATTGAAGAAAAATGTTAGTTTATTGAATTGAAGAAAAAAATATAGACACAAAGCTTTTGTTGTTCACTGGATTTTAGTTCTTTTTTGGTATGTTATATGGAAAGAATCGCCCAGAAATAAATCATGAAATGATGTGCACAACGACGGTTGCTAAATCACATTAAGATCGATACTCTTGCATATTCAAATCACGTTACACAGTGTATACATTGTACGTATACTCTATAAGCGTGAGGTGTTACTGAATTCTATTATTATTATTGCCTATTTATGAAATTCGCTATCATAAGTTCAACATAATATGAGTGAATTATACGACAATGTTGTCATTTATGTTGTGATATGGTACGTATATATGGTAGTTTCAAATTAGAGTCCATTCTACGTAATTATCAGCACGCCGTATCCCATATACGCAAGGTGTGCAGAGAGACATTAGTGTTTAGACAGGTAGAGGTAGATCTCAACGCTTCGGTACCAGAACGAAAAAAATTAAATATTAAGAAATAATAATTTATTCTCTCGAGTGGGGGTCGAACTCACAACCGTCGCATTACAGTCACACCCCCTTGTGCCCCCTGCGCCACGTATTTCTGTAAATATTTCTATTAAGTTAATTAGGGCAACGTGGCGCAGTGAGACAGCGTCTGACTGTAAAACGTGATAGATGTGGATTCGCTTTCCATTCTGAGAAATTCTAAGTGTTTTCATAAAGTTTTATGAAAATTACAACTTTAGAAAAGAGTTAAAGCTAAAAGAAAATATGTAATATGTAAAAAATGGAACATTTGACGACGTATATAACTATATAAATAACAGTATTAAGATATAATATATATCTAATCAAATGATTTACGATTCAAACCCCTTCCGGATAATACGGATCGTAGGGCTGTAACATTCGAAACGCAATATGTAAGTACAACATATAGCGACTTATCTACATATGTGTAGTGAAAATGAGTGCACTGAAATCGAATCTAATTTTAGAAGGATGTTTTTAACTTTACGCCATGTCTCGCATTTAGCAAATAAAGGGACCCTAGTCCTAAAATGAATGTGAAAATGTGTTGCGCTACTAAACACATAATTAAACTAAGTTTAAAAAAAAAATTAAGCCGCGATTGTCTTGTTGAGCGTGGAATTAAAAATAATTTAAATAAATCAGCTTAACGATACAGATCTCGCACACAGCACGGTAGGCAAAGGGAACCTATTGTTAAGACATTCCGTTCTCCTTTAAAAATAAGTCAGCTTCACGCTGTATCCCGCACACAGCAGGGTAGGCAAAGGGAACCTAGTGTGAAGACACTTTCTGTCCAATTCTGGAGACATTGCATGTTGAGTGGCAGAACTCAACGCCGCGCTTTGCCTCGTCACCAGAGCGAAGAAATGGAAATATAAACTTAAGTAAATATTTCATCTCCTCGAGCGGAGATCGAACCCACAACCAGTCGGTTTTACAGTCACACTTCGTGCCACTACACCACGACTGGCCTCAAAAAATCTATATATTCTAAAAATAATTATTTCATCCAATTCCTGAGAATCGAAACCAAACTCGTTACGTCGTTACGTAAGGCATGCCACTGTGCCCCGGCGGTTTCAAATTTATAGTATTAATCCATATTATGTTTATTTAACAAAATATGAATAAACTAATTACTTTGATAAAATCAGGATTGTCATCATCATTCAATAGTAGACGCGATAACAAAATGAATGATTACAGAAATCGTGATTATCACTGTAAATAAAATTTTAATATTATTATGGGGACACGTCATTATGGGGACACGTCGAAAGTTAAATGAAAAACGCTACTATATAATTTGAAGGCAGTCTTTCAGCGACCTTATTATGAGTTACGTAGTTGACGTAGGTGCCTCGTCGGGCTGAATCATAGGTAGGTCGGTGCTTGGCCTACTTTCTGTCCCGCTCTAGCCCGACGATAGTTGCATAAGTCGCATCTCGCCCCCGTGACGTCATAACGTAACCCCTTCACGTGCGTGTGTGTGTTCATTACGCCCTGTACATTGACATTCTGGTTCCATGACTGTTACTGTTCAAGGACCAAACTCTGTCATATCACATGAGTTCTAATT
This sequence comes from Heliconius hecalesia formosus, assembly GCA_018249775.1. Taxonomy (NCBI): domain Eukaryota; kingdom Metazoa; phylum Arthropoda; class Insecta; order Lepidoptera; family Nymphalidae; genus Heliconius; species Heliconius hecalesia. Next base: position 12,704 of record DWMY01001057.1, on the reverse strand, counting down.
GAAATTTCAAAATTAAAGATTACTTTTTTCAACTTTATTATTTTTTTACTCGACTACGGCGAAGCAAAAAGGAGGGTTATAATTTTGACCAGTAAGTACGTATGTACGTTCATTTGTTCCCCTGTAGCTTCTAAAATATGTATCACAATTTGACATATGAGATATCGTTGAAAACAATTGTCCGCTATGTGACGTCAAATTAAATTGAATGTTGCACCCTCTAGAGGGGTTTTAATTCTAAATTGGTAAATTAAAAACAGAAAAATCAAAAAAAAAATTAAATATATATTTTGTTCCCTTTTGTCAGTTTGCTTGCATGCAGGAATTGAAAATTATTTCTACAAAACAGAAAAACTTTAACAAAGACAATGTAAAATGGTTCTGTAAATGCCGTATTACAAATTAAAACTCCAAAATAATTTAAATAAAAATTAAGTTCGGAAACTAAAAACCGATTACTGATCACGCTCTAAAAAGTATGAAACAAGAAAATATTCTCACCAAAAATTGACAGCCGTTGTCGTGTACTACCTGCCCTAATTCTAACAGAAGAAAATGAAAGTGGCAGTTAGGTTTTAGATTCTGAATAAAATTTTTATATATTAAAAAAAAATTGAGGTCAGTTCTGGCACAGGGGCACAAAATGTGCCTGTAAATACGACTGAGTGTAAGTTGTGAGTTCGGTTCCAACTCGAGGAAATGAAATATTTATTTAAATTTATATATGAGTACCACCACCTAACACGCAATACCTCCATAATTCAGCGGAAAGTGGTGAACGGAGTGTCTTAACACTAGGTTCCCTCTGCCTACCCTGCTGTGTGCGGGATACAACGTAAAGCTGATAAAAAATATATATTTAATTGTTCTTTGCTCCAGATTTGAAAATATAACTCATACAATGAAGAGTTTATTTAATCCTAATATGGGAGTTACTCTTTTTAAGTATTTTTATAAAAGCAAATAATTAAATTATAATAATTAATAGCTCTGCAAAGAACTCAAAAAAAAATTATATTATTCAATATAAATATATAGTTTTGAGTTCTTTGCCCATAGGTAATATGCTCAGTTAGTTATTTAACTTATCAAATAATTATCTATAAGCTATATATAAATCTGAAACATATATATAACAGAATGGTGACTAATATTGTAGAAGAAAATTAAGTTACATATTTATATAGAACTAATAACGTTGGGAAAGCGACATTTATTCATTTATGTTTATATGATATTGTCAACCGTCAATGGTAGTGTGTGTTTTATTTATTTTATTAAGTTTAATGCATTATTTTTTAAAAACATTAGTATTTGGCACTCGTCTATACAAACTACAACTGTGCGAAATTAGATACTCTTTATTCGCACAAATTTCATAGGGAGGCGTACAAAATTTTTACTTCACATATTAATATATTATCTATATATAAACTAAAAGTACATGAAAATAACGTAGAAGGTAACATGTGTGAATTTTTCTCATCGCGTTATTCGTTGGCAAATTGATTTTTATGAACATTTTCCCCTTATACTAGAGAGTGCGAGGGATCATATCAATTTAAATATTCGCTGCTCCATATGAAATAAAGGCAAAATGTATAATATAAAATAGAACTGTATGAAATATGTTCTGTGGGTTCGGTTCCCATTCGGGGGAATGAATCATTTGTCAATCAGTTTGCCGATTTGGTAACGACACAAAGCGCAGCGTTCGCCTCTCAACACGGAATGTCTCAAAAAGGTAGCAGAATCTATAAATAAAAGTAAAAAATAAATATAATAATAAAAAAAATCTAAAATATCGATACTAAGGCCAAAAGATCTTTTATCAGAGAAATATGTCATACACAATTATTTTTTGCTTTACAACTCTTGTAATTTAATACAAACAATGACTTTATGAGTGTACTCGTTTAATATTTTTTTTGTTTTTAGCAGGGTAAGCAGAGGGAACCTAGTGTTATGATCATTTTCCGCCGAATTCTAGAATCATTGAGTGTTGAGTGGCGGAACTCAACGCCACGCTTTGCCTCGACACTGGAGCTTTTGTTTTGTTTTTATTGAATACGATAAACCATTTAAACTTGAATACACATACATATTATTGTTATTCTTACTACAAGACTAGACGAGTAATAAGTTTACCAAGGCTTCTCTTCACAAGTCAACTCAAGTGCACTAATGCAACACGAAGTGCTAACAAATACAGAAACACTGAAATTTCAACATGCCTCGTAGATGCTAATGTGATAAGCAAATACAAAGTAGAAATATAGAGCGAGGCAACTTCAAGCATTATCCATAGAATTAATGTGTGAATATATAATAATGTACTACTTTATGTGATTATATTATGAGAGAGTTCTTTTTATTATGATTTATTAATTGTTTTAGTATTAGGCAGTGGGAGTGTTAAGACACTACGTTCCCCATGCACCACAAACTTAACGAAACGTTTTATTGGCTATGTAAGGGTCACTAAAACGTTTTTATTTCCAGACGAATGTAAAAAGCCGCTATAACATAATACGTCCATCTCTTAAGGATAACCCACAGTAACCATTTCTATATTTAAAATTAAAGAAGGGGTGATTGCGAAACTATTTTCAACAGTATTGTTCTTTATCCTATTAAATACATACATTATAGATACATTGTTAAAATTATATGCTGTAAAAGCCAATTTTAACATAGGTTAAAATTGGCTTTTACAGCATATAACAGAAATGGATATGTTGATAGATATCAAAGTTTTATACGGAATTGGAACGGTCATGTGCTGCGTAAATGCTTAAAGCTACGCAAAAAAAATATATCGAACATATTGTAATCCTTTAAATTATTTTAATAAAACTCGACGACAGCATATATCTACTCATAGCATTATTTATTTCTTTAATGTTATAGGATAAATATTTAAATATTTATTTTACGTTGCTATTAATATTTTTCTTTGGTTACGTTTACTTATTATTTTTGTTCATTTTAATTGATTAGATATTTTTAATATGAAGAATTTCCTTTAGTTACTTTTACTTATTTATGTTTTTGTTCATTCCAGGTATTTTTTCTAATAATAAGATTTTTCTCTACTTATTATTCTTTTTTGGATTATTTTAATTACTTTGATTTATATTTTCTTACTAATCCTATATAAAATATTTTCATAAACATATTTAATAAATATTCGTATAGTTCAAGCGGGCGAAGCCGCGCGGGTCCGTTAGTTAACGTATAAATATTTTTTGACAATCCACGCATGTCACCAGTATCCGACCTACAAATCGTCCAATTTAGACATTTGTCCCGCTCAGGAGCCGATATTACATACCCCTTTTCTCCACACAACGTGACATTGGCAAAGTGATATGTGCTCTACTGGCACGCTTGGAACGCCATAATCAAAGAATCATACCATACCATCACATCCCCCATCACAGGGATTAGATAAAAAACAGAATTTAATATCGAAATTGCTGTTTTAAAAGCAAATACAAGTCTTATTTATAATTTTTCCATCATAAACATAAATAACGAGTAATGGTGTTTAATTTGAACGTACCTATTTCCCTCGTGGTAATTGAATTGGTTCCGCAACTCGGAGTTTTATCAATGTGATTACATTGTTGCCAGTTTAATTAATATTTTTTTTTGTAAAAGAATTATTTAAATCAAAAGTTTTTTTATATTAATAAAGTACTAGCTTTACACCTTCTGTGGCAATTAATTTACAAGCTTTCACGAAATGGAATAGTTATTTTCAAAAGTATGAATTAAGCTGTCGGAGAAAAAAAGTTATATATTTTGGAAATTATATTTCAAGCAGCGACACGCCCGCTTCTTCCGCTTTGTTTAGAAGTCAGCTTCACGCTGTATCCCACACACATCAGGGTAGGCAGAGGGAACATAAATAAATTATAATTATATTTAATTATTTATTGCACACTTTAAAAGATACAATAGCATAAATTCTAAGACAAAATGTACAAAGGAGGCCTTATCACGATAAGTGATCTCTTCCAGGCAACCAGATTCCAGAAGGATCTAATGGTAAATGTTGAGTGGCGGAACTCAATGTCGCGCTTTGCCTCGACACCGAATAAAAATCAAAATTTACAATAAATATTTAATTTCCTCAAGAGGGGATCGAACCCACAAACAGTAATGTTTACAGACACACATTTGTTCCCCTGCGCCATGATTCCCTTAACACGCAATTATTGGTTTTATTAAAAAATATGGTAGTCATGTATCATTTCAATAATTAAAATTAACATTCTTCCAAATGTGACAAAAAAGGGTTTCTCTTATTACTTAATTTTTTAAACGTAATGTAAGAAAAACGTAACGATAATTTAACTTGTGAATGTTAATTATAACATTTCGTCTTACAAGTTTCGTGAAGCTTACCCAAGTACAAAATAAGATGTCTGTAAAGTTTGACTATGAAAATGAGTAACAAACAAGCGTCTTTCTACAAGCCTAAGCAACAATTCTATTACACCATTGATTTAATCTAAACAACTTTCGGATAAAATCAATTATTAGTAAAGTCAGTTGTACTACAAGTACAAGTGATAATTGTAATTAATTACTATAATAAAATATGTAATTCTAAGAAATATAATGAAACTTATGAAGTGAAATGCGTAACCTGGTACGGAAATCGTCGAAACTCAATGGAACAGTTTGACTATAACCGCGATGGTTGTGGATTCCTCTTCGAGGTAATGTTCCTATATTTAAACTAGCCACACGCTCGTGGCTTCGACCGCTTAAACAACAACGATATATTTACTAATCTGAATTACTCTCATGTCCTAATAATATTATCATTTTAAAGACCGATTGACAATTTAAAGATATGTACAATTAAAACTAAAGTTTGGTTTAATGTAATAAAACATCTGTTATATTACAGTACTTTACTTAAATAAAATGCTTTATATTGATATCACTTTTTACTTATGAACTGATTGAATTAAAACTATATGGTAATGGAAGTTTGCCAAAATACAATAGTAAAAATATTAAAATCGATAAAAACCGTTCCTGAACCAAATGCACAGACAAACCGACAAATAGACGAGCAGCCAAACATTTCAAAAATCAATATTTTAGAATTTAACATGGTATTACTTGATATTAACACTGTATTATATTACATAACTCTCATGAAATTACAGCGATCATTAAAAATTTTAGTATAAGTATTGGTGATTATTTCTATTTTTCCGCTCGGAACCGAATATTTTAATTTTATTTTCCCTCTTCCTATCCTGCAAAGCGAGAAAAAGCGTGAATGCATATAATTGAAATCTACTTTGCCTTTAAAGGTATATAAAAATGAAGATAAAACACCGGTTAATAGCTGTTCAAAGTAAAATGGTTGTATAAGATATCACTTTGATTAATTACTTGGGACAACCACAAATGTGTTGCATCGTTCCTTTAATGATAAATAATTAACACTTTAGTCGTTATTAATTGAGCACCTATAATGTTGACGGGTTTAATTCATACGCTCACGTTATGACGGAAACCCACAACTAATTTATGTTAGTTTCTAATAAATTAAATCAGCTTCACGCTGTATCCCGCAAACAGCAGGGAAGGCAGAGGGAACCTAGTGTTAAGACACTCCGTTCTCCACTTTCTGCATAATTCTGGAAGCATTGCGTGTTGAGTGGCAGAACTCAACGCCGCGCTTTGCCTCGACACCAGAGAGAAGAAATGGAAATATAAATTTAAGTAAATATTTCATCTCTTCGAGTGGGGATCGAACCCACAACCAGTCGATTTTACACCACGCCACGCCGCGGGCCACGTCTGGCCTCAATAGTTTCTAATACTGTGTGTGATATATCATAGTTTTTTTTTATATTAAGGAGGCCACAGTGGTGCAGGGGCACAAATGTGTAAGTGTAAATGCGACAGTTGTGGCTTCGATAATCCGCAAGAAGCACAACAAAGTTGATTTTTTAATAATTAATGAATGCGGGCGAGGTCTCTACAGGCAATAAAGAAGTTTTAGTCGCTTTGAAAACGGATAAGCTTCTTATTGCCAAACACTTAAGTACTCAAACTATAAAGCAAATCCCTTTTATGTGACAAAGTAAAAAGTAGGGATGTATTATTTAACATCATTTTAAATCTTTGATGATACTAAAAAAATCTTAATAAAATTAAGTCATAAATATAATAATTCTTAATTTTTATATATGTGAGTTCTCAGTGGCAATCAATTCTTAATGTCAACTAGTTTTATTTTATTATAATCGCCATAACTTTAAAAGGAATGCACCCATTTTAATAATTAAAATAATGAACTACTAAGCACGTACACAGATAAGGGTCGATATCTTTGATTTTCACGATTATTTACATGATACATTTTCAGTGAAACTCTTTAACCGGGTTAATCGCGTATATTTAGTAGTATATTTTTTTTAACCTGACGTTTCGAACACTTTGCATAAGTCCGTGGTATTTTTTTTCCGTATACCTGTATCTACCTCTCTTGCTTCTGCTATTGATAAAGCGTGGAGCTAAAAAATGGTAAAAACCCGTAACATTGATTGCGTCATAAAAACAATATTATCACATTTAAATATCTTTTTCAGATATTTATTACTAGAAACGACTGACACGAATTTAATATCTGATAGCCTTATATTGTTTATCAATTTACTAATTAAAATTGTGTACATAAATAATATAGATCCGAGAATAATGTTTTTTTAGCTTAGCATAAAAGGTTAGCCAGACGGAATTTTTCTATTTATTTTTTTATGAAAGCTCTTAATATGTTGTCAATCTTGTCTGTAGCCCCTTCACATATGGTAGAAGTGCCGGCTGTTTTTGTACTGTGGGTGGCTTGTTGATCTTCTGAGAACGCTGGCGCGGAACTGGCAGCTTATTCCGATGAAGGGCATTCTTTACCTGTCGAAGCTCGTCCCCTAGGTGTTAATCCTCACAGAGGTGATGGGCTCTCTGAACCAAAGATCTTTGGGGACGAAAGAGATTTTCAAACCCACTATAACAGAGGGCAAGATACAGTCAGCTCATTCTGCAAGAATTCAGGAAAGTACGCGAGGCAATTAAGAAATCGTTGGCGGTAGTTTGATACAATAGTTATGTCAACTGACAGACGAATACCACTCCAGTCTACCCGTGACCACGGACTACTGCAAAGTGTTCGAAACGTCGGGTTTCCAAAAATATATAATACTAAATATACTCGATTAATCCGATTAAAATAGCTTAATTTAAAATAATATCATTCAGTTTATCAAGTACTAGAGGGCGCGCGCGGCTTCGCCCGCTTATTAGGAGGGAATCCAAAAAAAACCACGAAACACGTGTTCAATAAAATATTTTTAACAGTCTGAATTTAAATTTTTATAAAAATCGGTGGCAATTTAAATATTTTTCCATATAAACTTTCAACCCCTTATTTGAACCCTTAGGGGGTGAATTCTTAAAAACCATGAAACACGTGTTCAATGAAATATTTTCAAAAATCTGAATTTCAAATTTTATAAAAATCGGTGCAGATTAAATTTTTTTACCATACAAACTTTCAACCCCTATTTCATCCCTTTAGGGTTAAAGTTTTTCAAATTCCCTTCTTAGTGGATGTCCAGAATATGAAAATAAACATCTGCCCAAATTTCACGTTTCTATCATCAGCGGTTACGGCTCTGCGTGCGTCTTACCTCAGTCAGTCAGCACAAGTCCTTTTATATATATAGATTATTTAGTAGAACATTATTATTTTTTACAAAATACCAATAAGCGCTAAGAATTTTTTTTATAATATATATATATAATTACATATATATATATATATATATATAATTACATATATATATAATTACATATATATATATATATATATATATATATATATATAATTACACAGATATACCTATATATCTACCAACTTTCAATTAGGCTTCCAAATTAAATAAATAATAAAAAAAAATCCTCCAAAATATATATTTTTTCTCTCTGAGTAATAACGAACTGAAATTAATTATTTCTTTAGATGTATAAACAATTGTATCATTTACACTTTATTATTAAGCATAACTTTTTTTTTCATTATATGAAACTTAATCTATTTTGACTATTTTACAACTTTAACTTGGAATCATTTTTAAATTAATCAACTTAGCTAAAATAAATAAAAACATTTTTGTATATCATTTAATATACTATAAGAATATATTATATTGGTTTTTATACCGATAATATCAGTTTAATCGCAACAAAATTTGAAATGAATAATACAAAACTCTGCTTGTTATTTATATGGGAAATCGAAAAGCGCGATGAGAAGCCTCTTAATATACATATTAAGAGCTATCTTTTTTTAGAATCCGGCTGTATCTCGCGCATAGCAGTGTGGGCTGAGGGCTCCTGGGAAACTAGTGCTAAGACACTCCGTTCCCATTAAGATATTTGCGTTTCCCACTTTCCGAGAAATTTTGAAGACATTCCGTGTTAAGTGACGGAACTGAATGCTCAATTTTTATATTTTATTTAATAAATATTATACTTGTTTCAGGTACGTTGATAAGTTTACCTCTCAATGTGTTATTAAATTAATAGGGCTATCAAAATCAGGAAACAAGGTATGTAAAGTAACAATTTAAATTTTTATATATCTTTAATAGTAAGTTATAAGGTCTTTCTTTCGTTTCATTTGAATCAAAATAATTGTTTTATTGAGTTAGCTAATATTATATTTTTATTAAGATATAAAAGTAATTCAGGTTAGTAAATAAATAATCGTGTACAAACGTGCGAAGCCGCGAGCGTATCACTAGTACCTAATAAATTTAATTGAATTATTTTTTAAATAACTAATTTTATTAGAATACTAGGGTGAAAAGCAGTATACAGTAGCGTAAAGCCATATTGAAACAATTAGATTAAAGGATATACATTATTATACACGAAGACTGAGTCCTATAGTATTTCGGATGGGTCTAGCAGGTAATTTTATAATCGAATTAACCGAGTTCGCCTGCTAATGAACTTTGACCTTTCTTTAGTATAAAGAAGGTTATTTGTTTAAAAGTAATTAATATCACTTTGTAGGCATTTGACTGAAATGCCATTTGCGTACTTCATTGAATCTTGAAAGTTCGCCGTGGTCGCCTCACATTTTTCTAACTTAAAATAAACATAGCAGGATTTAAGTATTTGGAAAGTAAAACATATCATTTCTTCGTGACATCAGAGTATCTAGGTACAGGACCGGAGTACCCTGTATCTGTAAAATAATATAAGCACATATAACATAAAATGAAATTAAATTAACAAATTAAATCTTGTCATTCACAATTAATTTATTTTGTTGATAGTAAGCAAAATAATAGTTACTGGGATTTATATTAGCATACTGATTACACATAGACACCGATTTTATTTCTTTCAATGTTTTATTTTTAATGCGATATCTTAGGTAAAGATTACTGTTATCTATTTAAAGTGTAATATTTATTTTTACCAAGATATCAGTTTTATTTAATACTAATGGTAAATTAGCCACTTATTTTACTCATTTACTTGATTTTACCCGTTATCATTGAAACTTAGAGCCGAATAATAATGTAATTATTATTTATTAATAATAATATAATTATTATTTATCATTAGAGGTACGGAATTTTCGTATTTACGAAATAGATGCAAATAAATGCGAAATTTACACATAAATGCGAATAAATGCGAAATGTATGGTAATGTTCGTATGATGGATTGTTACGGCCTTATTCATAAAAAACCCTTATAGAACGTTTAAAACGTTCATTAGTTAAAATGCTCTAAAAGTTTATGAAACGTTCGATAACATTGCGTATTCATAACAGTTCTATAAACCTTCTATAACTAATATACGGTTTATAAGCTAAATTGTAGCCACTACGATGAAATTGGCAAGTAAGCTTGACAAACATACCAAATTGACCACAGATAATGTGTATAAATATACTAAATACGACTGATCATAGACATTATTACGGATAAAAACCATATTTTGTTGTTTGTGGTACGGTAAGTTACCAAGGATGCGATGCTACTATCAAGCATCTAACATTTGCTTATTAGTAAGTAGTACGTTTATTTACGCTGAACGCTTCTTCAGCATATACAATGTCGTCGTAACAGACCGAAGAACGACGTTTAAGGAGTCGAATCTTGAAATTTCTACAATGTTATATTTTAATTAATTAAAATTGTTTAATTTTAAGACTTGTACTTTGAAATTTTGTATTTTGTTAAATTTTACTTTCATATTTAGTAATAAAATTACTAAACAAGTATTTTTGTTTAATAAATACCTAATTTACCCAAATTTTAGAATTTCGAAAGTATAAATGCGAAATTTATGCGAAATTTTAAAATTTTGAAAAATATAAATGCGAAATTGGTGATTTTTTTTTGCGAAAATTCCGTACCTCTATTTATCATAAATAATAAATGAAAATATTACAATAAAATATAATAAATTTAATATTGTATTGTAATGTCTAAATAAGGACAGAGCAAAGAGAACTGTGTCATAAAACCTTGTTCAAATTTCATACATGAACATGGAATACAATGGTTTATTTATACATTGTAACAACCACTAGATCAGGCCAGGCTTAAAACCTAATGACATACTTTATTTCAGTGAAATATTATTGGCGGCCTACTTCGAAACTACCAACTCTATTGGTTCTTGATAACAATGTCAAATAGAAACTTCAAACTAAGCAATAAAAAAATTATGAAAATATTTTTTATGCTACAATATTAATTTACAATTTTAGCTCAATTTGTTTATTATTAAAAATTACTATTAAAAAAATATTATAAAGACATATTTTACGTTTTTATATATCCAAAGCCAAAAACGCTTAAAATAATTTTAATATTACCAATAAATTCTATATAAAGAAATATTGTAGTCAAATCCTTAGTTAAAGTCATTCTTTTAAAAATTATATGATAATAACTTATTGATTTCGTAGAAAAATCTGTCTTCACTGAAATTCCTGCGAAAAAAGTAAGTTGTACAGAAAAGCCGTAGCAATGGGGAGCCGTACCATTTTAGTACTCACCAGACGCCCTTAACGCATGAGGCCCCTACATATAATTGTAAAATCAAGTTATTTTGTTCGAAATATGATTTTTTATTGTTTCATTTAGATGCCTATCAAATTTATCAAGTATACAAAAAACACACACATTGTTCGGACATAAGCTTTAGAAACACATGTATTTTAAAGCAGTAACATTCATTGACCTATATCATTTATTTGCCACAATAACTAAAAAAGACCAGTCGTGGCGCAGCGGCACGAAGTGTGACTGTAAAACTAACTGGTTGTGGGTTCGATCCCCACTCGAGGAGATGAAATATTTACTTAAATTTATATTTCCATTTCTTCGCTCTGGTGTCGAGGATAAGCGCGGCGTTGAGTTCTGCCACTCAACACGCAATGCCTCCAAAATTCGGCAGAAAGTGGGGAACGGAGTGTCTTAACACTAAGTTCCCTCTGCCTACCCTGCCGTGTGCGGGATACAGCGTGAAGCTGATAAGTAAAAAAGCATAAAAAAATACGTGGAAATTTAAAAAAATAAAGCCACGCAAGCTTACTGTTCTTCAGTAGCATTTGACAGAAGACCTAAGAAGACATTACCACTACTGTATACGTATTTGATGTCAGAGTCCTATAACCTATAATAATTTTGTAAATATTTTTTTTAATTATCTATTCTCCCGAGTAGGGTTCTAACTCAGAAAAGAATTCCTTCTGCTATAAATTGATAATTTATAACATAATTAAACAACTGTATAAAGAATGTATTATGTAAGAATCGATATAAATTATTTTTGCTAATGCCAACCGCACGTAGAGGATAGCGGATATTAATGTCCTTCATTTATTACTTCGAAACCAACTTTTCGTATAAATGTAGCCGTATCTTATATGTTTCAATGTATAATTATTATTAGTAGTTTTGTTATTAACTTTTCTATGACCACGTATAAAGAAGTAATAAATAATGTTATAGGACATAAGTAAGTTAAATAATAATGTTATGATTATATAACTTTTTTTTCACTCTATATTCATATATTCAATCTGACAGTAAATTAACTCCTAATATGGCCAAGTGTTATTATTGCGGAACATAATTATGCAGAAAAAAATATTTTCTCATTTAGGTACATATGCACTTTGCTTCTAAATTCGATACATTGTGGCTAAGTGCCGGGACACAAGACCACCGATGGAGAAATTAAAATAATTAAAATGTAATTATTGCGCCGAGTTGATATCGAACCTATAACCATCTCGTTTATAGCCACACTATCCCACTGGGTCGCTATGTCGCACAATGGCACGACTTAGCTTATAAAAAATATATTAAGGTATATTAAGGCAACATTTAAAAATTTGACACTATTTTTTTATACATAAATGAAAGAATTAATTATATCAAACTTAAAACTCGTTAATAATAGAAATTCAAACAGAAACGTCAAACAAAAGATTTTGCTTAAAGCCTCCGTCGAAGCGAATGCTTCGACTTTGCTCCTGTTTGTAAGAGTACTTTATTTCTAAACAATTTGACACCTGAAAATACTAGCCAACTGCCTAATGACGTCTTTTGTTTTCTGAGTGGACAATTAATTA
>DWMY01001056.1:0-16785 GCA_018249775.1 Heliconius hecalesia formosus | reverse complement strand
TTCTGCCACTCAACACGCAATGCCTCCAAAATTCGGCAGAAAGTGGGGAACGGAGTGTCTTAACACTAGGTTCCCTCTGCCTACCCTGCTGTGTGCGGGATACAGCGTGAAGTTAATTTAATTTTTTTTAATTTAATTTAATTTAATATTATCATTTCTTCGTTATAGTAACGAGGCAAAGTACGGCGTTGAGTTTCGTTACTCAACACGCATTGCCTCCAGAATCTGGCGGAAAATGGGGAATGTAAGAGTCTTAACATTAACTATGACGCTAAATAAAGGAGAGTGCTGATGTGGTAGTCCTCCTGTATAATATTTTGAGCTAAAATTAAAATAAAATTATTGTGTTTTGTATAATTGTCAGCGAAAACCACTTTATACGGAAGCGTTTTAAGTATGGATATTTCTAAATATTACTGAAACGCTCGAAGCCGTTATTATAGAAGTTAGGTGCTTTTTTAATTAAATTGTTTATCCTGACAAGGAGTAATCCTCCTAAGTCGAGTGTTAGCGTTATTGTTGGAGCACAAATATTTTTTCGTCCTTCCGTTCCGTTCCGTTGCTATTTATTTTAATACCAACCTTTGTCTCGTTGGGCTCGGTCGTATTATCCGTGATGTGCCGTTAGGGTTGGATTTCTTAGAATTATTATTATTTCTGGGAAGAAAAATTGTTTGTACAACATATGTATTATGACTCTTTTACATACATATATATTATATATTTGAAATACATGATAAAAAATTTTTTTTTTATTTTTTTTTATTTTTTTTTTATTTATTTATTTTATTTATTATCACTTTAAACGCTTTGTCATATTCACTTTCCTGTACAACATTCTACTAGATCTTAAGCTTTAGATATTTTTTTGGTACTTTTGGGATTTTGGGAACGTAAAAAATACTCTAAATATTAAAATAATTAAAACAAATATTGTTTTAATGTTGTTTGTTTTAGTCTATTATAACTACAATACAATCTGGTACATTTCGTCTAAACAGAAAGTAATATTATAGAAATTAATAAGGTGCTAAAAAAAATAAGAAAACATTTTCGCTTGAAACAAATTAGTTCTTATAACTAGAAGTAGATTTGGGATTATTAGTTTCTTATTTGACACAGAAGACACATTTTATATATTTAACAAGCAGCTTCACGCATTTTCACGCATAGCAGAGTTGGCAGGTATCTTTGTGTTAAGACACTCCATTATCCAAGAAATTTTTCGACATGTCGTGCTAAGTGACATTCAAAGGAACCAATAGGAAAATATTTTATTGACACAACGTTTTTTTAAATAAATCTAAATTCAAAATGTAAAGCCACAACATTAACCGATGGTCAGGAGCACTTTGATTACTTGATGGGGAGTGAGCACAGCCTGTAGGTAGTTTCCGGTTCCCACTTGGATTAGCTTGGATTGACCGAATTTCCGAATACGTTTTATATCTGAGACTCGGGAATAGTTGGAAACGTAGGCGTATTGAGTAAATAGGTATCTATTTTGTCTGCCGAAACATATGACCCAAACTTATTGCACAATGAACAAAAATAAAATATTATAATATACATTACATACATTTGTCTTCCACTCTTCATGTATTTAGTCATAAAAAATTGTAATTAAAAAAAAACAAATTTAAACACATTTTTCTCCTTAATTAAATTAACCAAAACAATAGCAGGTTGTAAAAAATATACTATCTTAGTTAATAGTTTTATATCATCATTGATTCTTTTGTTACTTTTAGAACTAATTGTATTAAATGTTTTTGTTGTATAATGCACTAACATATATTTAACTATTGCTGCAGCGCGCGTGGTCATAGTATTGTTATTTTTTCTATAATATGGTTATAGAATTGTCATTTGTTTAAGTAAGGCTAACTAAGCATTGCATTGCGGCTTGTCGTGGAGCAGTGGCACATGTGTGTGAATGTGTGGTTGTGGGTTCGATCTCCACTCGAGGAAATGAAATATTTATTTAAACTTCTACTTGCGTTTCTTCGCTCTAGTGTCGAGGCAAAGCGGGACGTTGAGTTTCGCCACTTAACTCGCAATGCTTTCAGAATTCAGCGGAAAATGAGAAACAGAGTGTCTTATCTCTAGGTTCCCTCTACATACTGCATATGCAGTGGAGTTAATAAGAATTAAACTCTATAGTATAGAGCCTACAGCACTCCTGAGAAATGTAGCTTTCATACAAAACAAATAGATGGTATATTTTAGGAAAGTAGACTAACATGATTGGTCTAGACTCACAAATATACTGAAACATCTTAAATCTATAATGAAATATGTCAAGTGCACTATAAAAGACACAAGAAGCATTGTGACTATATGATGACACTAAAGTTTACATAAAATTGATTTTTGCTAACGAAATGAAGTCTAAGGACTATGAGGAACTAATAGCTTTAGTCACATAATATACAGAGTGAGGAAATGAAAATTGGAAATATTTCATCTCTTTTCTTGATTAGGAATTGAATCTACAACCTGTACTGCTTACGCTTACAGTCACACGCTTGGCTGACCTCTACTTAATAAGCCTGTTATATTTCTGATTATAATTCCACGTTTTCATTTCACGAAACATTTTCTTGTTTTCTAACGACCGGC
This sequence comes from Heliconius hecalesia formosus, assembly GCA_018249775.1. Lineage (NCBI taxonomy): Eukaryota > Metazoa > Arthropoda > Insecta > Lepidoptera > Nymphalidae > Heliconius > Heliconius hecalesia. The sequence continues at coordinate 14,163 of DWMY01001056.1, read as the reverse complement.
ACAAATTTACTTAACGTATTATTTTTTAATAGAAATCTTCTCTCATTATACGAAATCATCTTAAGCTATAATTTTACTGTATATTTAAGATAATTGTTTGTATAATTATTACGTTTGGTATAATTTAAGTAAACGAATGAAATTAATTGTCATATTTTTATATACATACGTTTGTTGATTGGCGGAACTCAACGTCGCGATTTGCTTCGTCACCATAACGAAGAAATGAAAATTTTAAACATTTCACTCCCCCGAGTGGGAATCGATTCCACGACCGCCACCTTTACAGTCGCACCCCAGTGCCACGACGCGGTGACCAACCTCTATAATTAAAGAAATATAAATAGTTTCCATCACATATTCACGTGGTTAGTCAGCCACCTTCCCGCTACATCTCTGTAATTACGGAAAACAATTTTTTTTCTCACAAATTACAAAATCAAGAGACATACATAAACAATATGTGCCGTGTATGTGCCGTGTGATGCCGGCCTAGAATAGGATCATCCTGGTATTGGTGGTGTCGTAAGAGGCGACTAAAGTACGTGTGGTAGAGTCACGTCGCCAGCAATGGCAACACGCATGGGCAGACTCGACCGGATCATTACCACCCACGGCATTTAAAACCGGCGTGAAGTAGTGGCTTTATGCCACTGCGTTTCGCATCAGGTAATGCCGGGCTCCGGTGCCCAACCCACCTTAAAGGCAGGGAACGCACCTATAGCTCCTCTGGTGTTGCACGGTGTCGTGGGCGGCGGTAGTCACTTACCATCAGGTGACTCGAACGCTCGTTTGCCTTGTCTTTTCCAAAAAAAAAAAATCAATATAGCTGTCGAATATAGAACCTCCACATTTGTGAAACTTACTTTGTGTTAGTAATATTTTTTTAATATATAAAACACAGAATAATTTATCACTACTCTCTCTCCTCTCCCAAAGCCCAGTAAACAAGAACATACAATTCAAAGCAATATCTCATTGTATATGTAAATAGCCTTCTAGAAAATTCGTACAACAAAATAATCTGGGCTCATTCACGCGTCAAGATTGCTCCAGTAGTGGTGTATATTTGTATAGGAAGGGGTCCCTAGTGAGATGTCTAGGGATCAAATGTACGTAATTTAGTGGAACGTGATAGTCTAAGAGCGGACAATTGGTTGAACTAATATTTAGTAACATGGTGTTTATGTGAGATTAGGTATATACAATACATATGCATATCGCCAATTTGATGCAACAATGACGTATTTGCAATTTTTGATATATCACAGAGATAAAATTAAATTTTCCTCCTCCTAGTCATCTAGAGATAGAGAAATGGTATCGACAGACGAACAGACAGACAACAAAGTGATTCTATAAGGGTTTCGATTTTACTTTTTGAGGTACGGAACTCTAAAAATTCTAAAGAGTAAAAAATTTATGAAATTGATATATAATTTAATGCGTAGGTGGGTTATATTTTTATTTCAGCTATTTCGTTACATACGAAATAAATGAAATGAAAATAACATCGTTTCTTTTTTTTTGCTTACAAAGTACATTATTTACTTTAAAATTCATAGAGGTTATAGGTTTGTACCTATAACCTCTTTTAAAGTAAATAAATTCTTTAACATTTAGCCTTTGGGCAAGAAAGCAAAGTGATCCATTGTAGAGGTATTCCTATGGGAAAATCAGTTTAAGCAATCAGTTTAAATATTTAAACATAGCGTTGCCTTGGTAATATTTTATATAGTAATACTATGTATGATCAGCTTTTTATGTTATTAAAGTATAATAATATTTTTTTTCCATAGAAAACTGGTGCGAAAACACTGCACTCTTGATTTCTAAATTGCTTTTTTCGAAAATGTAATACGAACCCGTCGCAGGGGTACAAGCATTTGAGCGTAAACGTGACGGTTGTGGGTTGGTTTCCACCTCGGGAGGATGACATATTCAATATTTTTCATTTCCTCGCTCTGGTAACGAGGCAAAGCGCGGCTCAAGTCTCAAATACAAACATTCCTCCAATTAGAAACTGCACTTACAACCAAATGGATATTGTTCGATTGCAATTCGATAGCATTAATAACATACTATAATAATAAAACATAGCTTATTAGTATTTATAAATTATACTTCCCATTTACAAACAACCCTGAAATGGGTACGGGACCCTCGGTATGCGGGTCCAACTCGCATTTGACTGGTTTATATTTTTTGTCCTGTGACAACTGTTCTCATATTATCTAATACCAATAATAACACTAATATAAAGAATATTTTATATTACTTCCGCCGAGGTCCTAAAAGTAAGCCACTATACTGTGTTATAAATTTTATATACCCAATCGCACTTTCCTTAAGCTTTACGACTTCATTCAACTAAGAATATCCTATTTCAGTATTTTTATTATCACGCGTGTTCCACTAAATGCGACCAAAAAGGGCCTAGTAAGTAGTCTTTCTTTTTCAGCTTCACGCTGTATCCTGCATGTAGCAGGGTAGGCAGAGGGAACCTAGTGTTAAGGCATTCCGTTTCTCATTTTCCGTCGAATTCTGGAGGCATTACGTGTCGAAAGGCGGAACTCAAAAGCGCGCTTTGCCTTGACCAGAGCGAAAAAAATAATTAAAAAAATCATTTTCTCAGTGGGAGTCGAACCCACTATCTGTCGCGTTTACAGTCACACAAAAAACTTTGTCACATAAATAAAATTAAATTATCTCATTATGCTTACCCAATAAATTAAAAAATCGGTATTAAAATGGAACTCGGTCAAGATGGTGAGAGCACGTTCGATAACCACTCGACGGATATACGCGCTGGAAACCGGAAATTACATGAAATATCTAAATAAATTTTTAAAATATGTAACATTTATACTTAAAAAAGTTTAAAATTATTTCGTGTTCGTTAATGTAACTTCCTTAAGGACATAATATAAAAGATAATTAAAAAATCTATTCCGCACTAAAATGTTATTAATACCAGCAATATTAAAACTTTCAAATATGTAAATGTAATTAGGATTATTATATTTTTGTACAAATCACTTTACATAATATATATCTATAGTTTTTTGCTTAATATTATCAAGCTGAATAGTTTGTTTGGTTGAATGTGCTAATCTCAGAAACAAATATTTCTACATAAATAAAAGTACTACATAACTAATTTATCGACGAAGGCACGTTATTCTCTATACAGTGTTATGTATTACACATTACTCTCAGCTATTTTAATTCAAAACAATTCAATGAAAGTTTCTAACCGTTTTATCCTAAAATACAAATTAAATAAGAGACTAAAAAAATAATAAAAAATACAAATACAAAAATAAACGAAACGGTAAAAGGAATATATTTATTTCACCATACAAGCCACAGCTGAAACCTGGTTATTATATATATAAGTTGTTGAATTTAAATATATAAACTTAAAGAATACAACATAATTACCATAGTAAGTATTCCATCACAAGATAACAATGTAATACTCTCACTACATATGACTGTCTTTGACAAGGATCGTTACCGCCTTAAGGACATAATTGGTGTTCTTGGAGGAATTAGGGCGATAAGGAACCTCGTTGCCATATCATTAGGCGGGTTCCGTTGAAAATTTAAGTATCAACGTGAAACTCAATATGGCAGTGTAGGATATATATTATATTTATGGATATATGGGTTGCTCGAAACTGTAGATTTTCTAATATAATTTCGAGTATAATAAGTCTACATAAAATATAGCTAACGGTTTTATAGTATAGTCAAAGCCCAGTGCTGAGTACCGCATCTTAACTCGCAATATCTTTAATAGTGGAGGACATTAGGTTCCCTCTGTGTAGTTAATTGTATGTTGGATACAGCGTGAAGCAGCAAAAGCAATCACCCTTTAATATGTGAATATAACTTAGGGTTATCATTATATAAATCTTTGGGCTTAGAGAGAATTTGAACCTACGATCTAACATATACCTATTCTGATATAGAGGAAGAATCTCGCAGAAAAAGTTGTATTGTCTCAGCAAATAGGAGCTAAGCCATTTAGTTCCTTTCAATTAGCATATAGCTAGTGCATAAAAGACCACAAAAAAGAGAACTAAATGCATAAAGAAAGTTCATACAAAGGCAACGAACATTTCGACATTTTTTAAATCGTTTAGTTAGAACGGTTAAGTATTGTTCAGTAAAGAGAAAAAAAAACATTCGTCGTTTTAAGACCTTTACCCGCACAGTGGCCGCGGGTTCAGTTAACCTGAAAACATTACATATGATTTTCATTTTTAACGAGCTAGCTCCTTTGAGATCGCGGCTGTAACTCTTTTCTATTGTAGGTAGTTCTTTTGTGATAAGTTAATTATTAGTTAGTAGAATTGAATTTTCAACTGTATTTTAAGAGCTTAATCTTTACTTATCTTCACGCTATATTCCGTATATAGTAGGAAAGGCAGAAGGAACCTGGGAACCTAGTGTTAAGACACTCTGTTTCCATTAAGGTACTTTCGTTCTCCAGTTTCCGTCGAATTCTGGAGATATTGCGGAACTTCACGTAGCGTTTTGCCTTGTTCAGAAAAATGGAGAGTGATGTGACTTAACACAATTTTCTCTCAGCCTACCCTGCTGTATGCGGAATGCAGCGTGAAGCTGACCAAAAGATATAATGTGAACAGAAAACACAGGAAATGTACCAAGATTCATCGTTTGACTGCTGTACACGTAACAAGGTCGGTCTCTTCGTTATCTTCATCTAGTTAACTGTGAAATTAATATTTACATTGGTAATGTCTACTGGGACCGGGCTTCATATAATTTATTCACAATTGTCGCTACATATTGTGTTTTAATTAATAATTCTGAGTAAGGACTAATTATACTACCCCTTTAGTGGACTTCATATGTGTGAGACATTTTAAAATGGCTAATTTTTTTTATAATTAGATGATAAGTTGTTTATTTTGACTTACTCGAAAATATTAAGATTTTTTTCAGCTTCACGCTGATCTCGAATGTTGCCACTGCTACAGGCAGAGGGAGCCTAGAGCTAAGACACTCCACTCCCTTCTTTCCGCAGAATTCTAGAGGCGATGGGTGTTCAGTGGCGGATATCAATAACGCACTTTACCTCGACACCAAAATGAATATATTAAATATTGGATTTCCTCAAGTGGGAATCAAATCCACAAGCTATAGTATTCACAGCAACATATTTGTGCTCCTGCGCCACAACTGGCCTCAAATAATAACATTGTAAACTTTTTATTGATTATTATGTATAAAATTGACAATAATATGCTTTATTATGAAATAAGAAGTTCATCACTTCTTATAAATAATTAAACAGACATGTATTTTTTTATATGGGATTCTGTGAATTTATTATTTTAAATGTCAACACAGCAATAACTTGTTTTGTATTAATAGTAATCGTCCCGCGGGATTTGAACTCCAGCTACGATCAAGCAGGCAGAACTTAAACTTAGCATATTTTGACCAGTTGGTGAATAAATTTTACCCTACAATTTTAACAAATAATAAATCACCTAAATAATGTAATGTAAATGCAAGGATGCTATATTTATAGCTAACTTAGTTCTCACATTTTTTCTTTCAGATTTGCTCCAGTTACACGTATTGTTCAAGAAAATATAGTAAAATGAAACTACATTGTAATGTACATGTTTATTATTTGATTCATATTTAAAAATAACAATTTATTATATTATTCGTTGCGTACGTATGTTTATTGGTTAGGTAACACTAACATTTTTTAGCAAGTTGTGTGGCGGAATTGAACTCCGCGCTTTACCTCTCCTCCGCGAAGAAAGAAGAAATGAAATGTTATATGTTTTATTTCCTCAACTGGGAATCGAATCATTAGCCTGTCGTGTTTACAGTTATATGCTTGTGCCCCTGCGAAACGACTAGCCTCCTATAATTGCTATTGCTACAGTACAATGACAAGGACGCGGAGAGAATTTAATTATAAATGGTTTATTCTACTTTTCACCAATTTACAGAGAATGTGTACCAATTAGCGGTACTTTGTCAATCAAAACCAGGAAATAGTAACAAATATATATTTTTTCCTCAACAAGGATATCGTGTTCAGTGAGGCGCGAGTAAGGGCAGTTGGTGGTTTTAATTAATCTAAAAGCTGTTATAGCGTTGACAAAATAAAATCGGTTGAATTTAAATAAAAACCGTTCATTTATTTTATAAAATCAGATAACATTCACGTTTCATCGAACTCTGGCGACGTCCTACTAAATTAGTTCAACCTTTATCACTCTTACACTAAATTTTATATGTTAGGGAATTCCATTTATCGACTTTTCCTTTGGTTATTACCACTTAGAATAGTGCCGAATTCTGTGTCGAGTGCAAACATGAATTATTCTTTATTGCAGCTTCCTTATCCTTTAGTTGCATAGAACTTGAATTAGAGAAAATACTGGTCATACGTGACTCCGCATAGTGCCAAATGGTTTTTTTCCTGTGGAAATTATTTTAGAGTTTCGTGCATTTGGTTTTTAAAATATATAGAGGAGATATAATGAGAATTGAGAACACCGTCTTTACTGCCAAAATATTGGACTGTAAATTGAGCCTGCATTTTTGACGAACTAGGTAGGGAAAATTAATATCGCATTTTGTTCAATCAAAAAAGAAAAACAAATAGACAAACATTTTTAATGTTAATATTATTTTTACAAGAATTGAACTACGAACTATCGCATATATGATTAATCTACTGCATCTAAAATAGCTTATACATATTATAATTTCACTTCAAACATTAAATAATAAAAGTCTCTCGTGATTTTATTCTAAATACTCCATCCAGGCCAATCCTGCTATATTTAAGATAGAGAGTTTACAATTATAAATTTAGATAGATTTCTAAGCCCTACTGAAGCTTTTCAAGGTCTTGGCACGCAGGAAACCGCACTGTAACTACAAATTATTGGCCGCCACATTCATTTCCGGTAAATTACCTACGAATTAAAACCACACTAGACGATCCATGTGAATCTTGGCACTAACTGCTTCTGGTTTTTGGCTGGAAAAGCAAATTTTGTATAATTTGTTTCTGACATCCACAACAATATTTATTATTAAAACGTTTTAAATTTAATATTTAGTAGAGTTTTTTTTCAGCTTTACGAATGAATCCCGCATGTAGCAGAGTAGGCAGCGTAACGTTGGTCGTAGTGCTTAGACAATCATTTATTTTCTGCCGAATTCTGAAGGCATTGCGTTTTTAGTGATGGAACTCGATGCCGCGCTATACAACGACACTAGAGCGAAGAAATACAATATTAAATATTTAATTTCCTTCAGCGGGAATCAAACCCCGAACCTGTCACGTTCACAGTCGTCATCTGCATCTTTTACTTAATTTATAAATAGTAACTTCTTATTATATCCAAAAGTGCACTATAATATTACTATCCCAAAAGAGCACTAAATAACTGGTGTAGAGTTAGTTTCAAACTTGTCCACGACCACGTCCCAACTGTCCCCTCGCCTCTTAAGTCACGTCTGTACCTAGAATTGAATCAATCCCAGGACATGAAGTTGTATAGTCTAGAAATAATAATTTAATAATCCACTAACATTTTAGAGGCTGTCGTGGCTCAGTAGCACAAGCTTGTGGCTGTGAACGCAACGGTACTGGGGTTGCTTTCCACTTGGGGGAACGAACTATTATTTTTATATCTTCGCTCTGATAATAAGGCAAAGCGCGGCGTTTAATTCCGCTACCTTACATGAAATGCCTCGAAAATTTGGCGGAACATGGAGAACAGAGTGTCCTAACACTAGGTTCTCTCTGCCTAATCTGCTAATATGCGGAATACAGCGTAAAGCAGAAAAATTAAACTTAGATTCTACTGTCCATCGTGTTTTTGGGTAAGTTGGAAAATGCCTGATTAATAATGTTTATAACACTCGGTTGAAATTTCACTTGGGAGTATTTCTATCTGCTCCGTAACTTCAAAATTATTTTGAAAACATATTATAAATATTAAAATAGTTTTGTTCATTCGTTAGATGAAAGTTTCATTTATTAAACAAGGATAAATTTCTATAAAGTGCACACCACTGATGTATTTGAAATTACATAACAAGGATAATTAGAAAACTTTGACAGTGACGCCCCATTGTAAGCACAGCATAAACATAGCGTAAGTGATTATTTTTTAATAATTTTATAGTGTTATCCTACACTTAAAAATACTTTTTAAAAATACATATAAATTTGAACTAAAATTAGAAACCAGTCGTGGTGCAAGGGCACAAGCGTACGACTGTAAGCGCGGTTGTGGGTTCGATGCTTACTCGCGGAAAGGACATATTTAGTACGTTCATTATCTCATTCTGGTAATGAGACGCTGCTCAACATGCAATGCCTTTAAGAATTGGGCGAAAAATGGGGTTTTTATATAATTTTTAAATTTGATATGTGCGGGAAAAGAATTAATATTTACGTGGATTTCAACCTGGGCCTGTTGCTAAAAATATATATAACATCACAAGTAAGTTATTCCACTACTAATAACAAACCTTCCATTGATATTCCACGCGTTCAATACGCGTTCAATATTTGTACGAAGGTCCTTATATAACAACACCTAGATTTTGTTATTGGGTGCCAAATTATTTACGTACACTGTTTGCAAAGCATTTGTATGTAGATTATGCTATATTGGAGCTTGAGCTTTGGTATATTGCCTTGAAATTGTGTATCACGGCCGCCTCTTTACTACTACTAACTTCACGCTGTATCCTGCATATAGCAGAGGTAACCTAATATTAATAATTAAGTCTACATTAAGAGACTTGCGTTCCTCACTTTTCACCGAATTCTCGAGGCATTACATGTTAAATTTAGAAACTCAATACCGCGTTTACCGTCGATACCAGAGCGAAGAAAATAAGCAATTGTTTCCCCACTCCGGTAAGTTATTTTAAAATTACCTATGTTTTCCGCCCTTTACCACGTCACTGGAGCTAAGAAAATAAAAATATTAAATATTTTACTCCCCAAAGCGGAAATCAAACCCACAACCACACATTCACAGTCACACTTACAGTCATGAGCTATGCCACTGTACCATAACGACTTTTTTAAAACTTTAACTAGACATGAACGTTTAGTAACAAGAACAAGTAAAGAGCGAAGATTGAGTATTCACAAGAGACACGTATCTCCTTATATTAGTAACTTGGTCTCGTCATTTGTCAAAGTGTCACAACGTTATTACTTGTTTATACATCTACATACAGTTGACTCCTTGCCGTCGACGTCCGTATAGAGATTAATATGTTAAATTAAATATAAGTAATGGACTAGCTAGGAAAGAAGCTTAAGATGTTTTATAGTGAATCTATTTGAAAGTTAATAAATAATGTTGACTGTAAACGCAATGTATGTGAGTTCGATCCACATTCGGGAGATTTTTAATTAAATTATCCTAATTCTCCCACTGTGATAGACAAAGCTCGGTGTTGAGTTACGCTACTCAACACACAATGTTTTGACAATTTAACGTATAATGTGAACATTAGGTTCCCTCTGACTATGGTAATGCGGAATAAATTACGACGCTTTTTTTTTAAATAACATACTTCCGTTTCTTACTTTTCACGGAATTTTTCAGGCATTGCGTGTTGAAATGTGGAACTCAACGCCACTCTTTGTGGCTTTGCCTCATTACCGGAGCGAGTTTTTCTATTTCCTTAATAACTAGTAATTGAACTTAGAACCTGTCGCTGACCGTAAGATCTTACGCTTCTGTTCCTGTGCCAAGACGGGCCTCATGTAGGTACATATATTAAAACAGGACTGTGATTTCCTCTGGTTTGTTAATATAATCGCAGACAGGATATCTGATGATAGGCATCGTTACAAGCCATAGATCAATTAATGATTTCTACGCTTTTTTTTATATAATGCATGAGGCTTCAATCAATAGTCAGGGCTATTTTCAAATAAAATACGGTACGGTATTCTTTCAGTATTTTATTCACCACCTTTATATTTAAGCGTATATTTTAGATCAATATGAATGATCAAGTGAGATATTTATTTATTTCAAGCTTCAAGCTATACTGGATGAAAGTACCGTTTAATTGCGGATTTGGAAGTCAAACTAGTCGATTGCTCTTAGTGTTCTATTTACTATCAATAATCTATTTTTAATGAAAAAATGGATTCTTAATGGGTTAGTTAGGTTAAATTGGTTTGATATAAAAAAATAAGTTTTTCTTTCATATCAAAACCGGATAGTAATTAAATAAAGAAAAAAATGTGAGTACCAAAATTATAAGAAATTTGTAATTGTTGATGAATGAAAATTTACCCCAAACACAATTCAAATACACGACCATCGTTACCTACACTATTTTAAATATGTGATATTAGTGTGTAGTGAATACAATTTCAATTACTATCGTAAAGCAAAGAATATTAATGGTTTAAAAATGCAAATTGAGTATGGCGCTGGAGATAACTGACATCACCTATCGCTACTAACTATGCTGAAATTAAAAAAGGGAACAAGATTCAAGTTTAGCTACGATTTATGAAATATTCATGTATCAGACAGTCTGGAATATTCCAATCAGTGTTTAGGGAGCTTTGGGAATTTTGTTTGATATTGTAAATAGACGGTCGGTGCGCAGTGGCTGTAAATACGTTGGGTGCGGCTTCGAACTATACTCGGAAGAGTGATTATTTTTAAATTGTTTTCATTTTTGTCCATTTGCGTAATGTCAGCGAAAGTGGGGAACAGAGTGGCACTACGTATACTAGGTGATTCACTTCCTATACTGATTCTGATGTATATGAAAAAAAACTGTATTTATAAATACACGCTACTATTTTTGATTGTTAAGATGACGGTACCAAACTTATGAAGTGTTTTAAACTCTTAGAATTTCAAAAATACATTTTCCATCGAATACTGTGTGCATATTCAGGCATTTTGTCCCAAAGGACGCAACGTGTCGTTAGTAAATTAGAATGGCCAGACCTACTTTCGTCACGTACAGCTTGGTTTTAGCCACGCTTATATCACCAAATTAAAACACAGAATAAAAAAAACTATAGGCCAGTCGTGGCGAAGTGCTATAAACGCGACAGATTGTGGGTTCGATTCTCGCGGTTGTACCGCTTGAACTGGACAGATAAGCAGACAAATTTTGGAAATCATGGTTTTGGTGTCTATTATATTGATTTATATCCCCAATCATAGTCTTTAAGATAAGATAGAAAATTTTTACACTTAAAATTACTTATAAATGTAGATTTTCATTTTTTTGTTCTGTTACGAGGCAAAGCGCGGCGTTGAGTTGCACCACTCAACATTCTATTTACGACGATTTTATGATAACTCTCACAAACCACAAATTCCTTAATAAAAAACATTCCTAATAAAATTATTAAATATTCTTTTCTTCGTTCCAGGCTATCAATACAACAGCTACTCAGCATCACACTGATCACAATCTTCACAAGCACCGTATCATCTCAACCCGCAGAGCACCAGGGTCCGCAAACATGCGGCGGGCGATTGAAGGGTCCAGTCGGCATAATACAAACACTAGACTTTCCAAATCCATTTACCGTCCCTATCAAATGTCGATGGATTATCCGACACGATATCGTAAACGGGACGATATCGATATATTTCACTCAGCAGTACACCACTAGTGGGTTGACGTTTACAGAGTACATGTACTACGACGAGTCGTACAAGCTGGGCGAGCGGAAAGCTTTGAGCGTCACAGAGCGGAATATCACAAGGATCAAATGGTTGCAGGTATTTATAGATTTTGCTTACATTTTATTAATGCTATATATTTCATTCGATAATCATACTTTCTATAGCTGTTTTTTTAGTTTTAGCAAGGTTAAGAGTAAATGTTAAACAAAATTTTACAAGCAATAATAGACTTATTCAATCCGAGATGGATTCAAGTTTCTTAGAAGTTTTGTATTTAAATCATATTTATATATTCACGAAAAAAAACTTTAACACAAAATACACACTTAAGGCCCGAAGCTACAATAGCTTGATGTTCCTCGTAAACGTAAATGTCTTTTGTCATTTACAAGGGGACTTCACGAAGATGCGGTACTTCTAAGATAATATCAATTTTAAAGCAAAATTTATTTATATATTTTTATAAACCAAAGTAGAATAGTTTTTCGAGAATACTTCGAAGAAAGTAACGTGATCCTGGGGTCTAAATCCTTTAAAGAAAAATGATTTATACAAGAACTAGCATTTTGTAGTTTTAATTTAAGCTAAATTCTAAAAAATCTATACTCTATACTAAAAATAGTAAGTTGAAGAGTTTGTTTGATTACCGCCATAATCTCAGGAACTACTTCTTCGCATTGAAAATATATATTTGTGTTGGATGTTAATTTATCAGGGAAAACTATTGAAGAATATATAAATTAGTGTCAGTGTCGTGCGCACCTCTTAGTTTTATTTGTCAAAAAAGTATATTTAAAAGAATACGCTTAGCTCGTGTTTATCTTAATTAGTTAATTTTCCCATTTTCAACGTTTTTTTTGGATTGTTAACTATATATTTTCGACATTTAAGAGATAACGACCCCTTTCTAGTTTTGCGTGATATTAAAAAATTGAGCCAATTCTCATCATTAAACAAGACAGACGCAGCAAGTTACTACATTACTGGTGAAACTTAGCTTGTATTTTGAAAGGAAATCAAAAAAAAAAAAAAATAAATTAGCTTCACGCTTTATCCCGCACACAGCAGGGTAGGCAGAGGGAACCTAGTGTTAAGACACTCCGTTCCCCATTTTCTGCCGAATTCTGGAGGCATTGCGTGTTGAGTGGCAGAACTCAACGCCGCGCTTAACATCGCAAAGGAAATCGAGGAAATGAAATTATTAAATATTTCATTTCCTCGAGTGGGAATCGAACACCTGTTGCGTTTCCAGTCGTACGCTTGTGCCCCTGCGTTAATGTGAGCCTTAGTGATTAACAGAATGTAAAATAAATAAAAAATATCATCTATTCAACTATAAAGATTTTAGTTAAGTAAGTTTAGTATACGTTTCTCAATTGGGATATATATATCCCATTTGAGTGAAACATGTACTAAACGTATACTTGAATGAATATATTAAACATGGCTTACAACCGCTACGCTGACGCTACACCACAACGGCTACGCTACGACGGTCATCTGCCTCGGTTGGTTCTTATTTACATTTATGTATAACATAACATAACTTAGTTACTATACCAAATCAAAACCTATTGAAGTTAGAAAATTTAAATATCGAGTTATGAGAAGTAATTGTCATTCACATCACGTACTGGGGAAGGTTGCGGCCGCGCTGAGCTGAAGAACGAATAGAAATATGCTAATTTAATGAATAATGTGTATTTGAAAATCTTTTAAACGGTAACTTTTATGTTCGTTAAACTTTTGTGGTAAAAACATTTTGATTATGTGATTTTTTTGATCTAATGTTCGATGTATTACAAGTTGAGGGCCCAAAGCTACATCGTGATTTATATCTGGTTATACAGATATGGAACTAATTTAAATATAAACATTCCTTCAAGTGGATGTTGGACCCACAACTCCACGTTTGAACAATGTTTTAGGCATATATAGTTTTGACGCAGTTACCGTATTATTTAAGCGGTTAAATTGCTTCCATTGCAGTATTAAAAAAATGCGGATTCAAATCCTGCTGTTTCTTTTTAAATAGGTGTGACTTCTCGAAATTATTTTTCCGAAGCAGGAGTAGAACTGTAAACCTTTCAACACGCCATCAGTAAATCCTCCATACTATTGTTCCAAATACTCCTACGAACCGCTAACAAATATACGAAGGCTATAAAAAGCCCGCTAATAATGGCAATTCAAACTTTTCTAGTTTTCCAAAGTTCGGATAACATTTCCTTATAACAAATACGTACAAATAAATATTTTATTTATGTTTATATATCCTTGAGGCTACATACGGGATACAGTGTGAACCTTAACATGTTTATCTATATATATAAAAGGACTTGTGCTGACTGACTGAGGTAAGACGCACGCACAGCCGTAACCGCTGATGGTAGACACGCGAAATTTGGGCAGATGTTTATTTTCATATTCTGGACCTCCACTAAGA
>DWMY01001055.1:0-16786 GCA_018249775.1 Heliconius hecalesia formosus | reverse complement strand
TTTTGGGTTAAAAAAGTGGATTTTAGAGTAAAATTAATGTTATTACGTCACATAAGATGTGCGCCATTTTGAAAACGACTCCGCGCCCTCACGACGGTCACTCGTATATAATATTTATATACTTGCCAGTGTTTTAAGAAAATTGTCTAATCATTTCAACTTTAATTATAAATAATATAGAAAAAGTAAACTATTAGCTTTCTAGAACTTTCTTTCTTGTCTTTATGCTCTTTTAAAGTATAGAAATTAAATATCTAAGATCGGTTTAAGTCCTAAGAATGTCTTATAATTCTCGGGGGAATTAATTCATTTCCTGGCTCTGGTAACAAAATACTGTGATGCGCTGATTTTCACCACTAACCGCACAATGTCTGGAAAAAGTGAAAGTGCGTGGGGAACGGAGTGTCTTAACACCATGTCATTTCTACAAACCCTTCTACGAGTATGTGCGGAAAACAGCGTGAAGCGAAAAAAAAAATGATTAAAAAAGCTATAATTTTACACAATAACTGGATACAAAATACAATTTGTTTAACATTCTTACTGAAATTAAAAATAGGAAACTCTTTTTCACATTGAAATTTTCTCGAAAATATTTTTTTCTTAATGACTAATATGATTATTTCTATACTTAAATGAAAAAATCGTAGAAATGCATTCTTTTAGCTTCACACTGTATGTCGCATACAGCAGCGTAGACAGAAGCAACCTGGGAACCTAGTGTGAAGACACTCCGTTTCCACTAAAACATACTTTCGTTCCAATTATATTAATACTGAGTGACTGACAGACAACGCACAAATGAAACTATGCAGTGTAGAACGCAGATTTTTTTTTATACGTATGTACTCTTCGGGACTGTAGAGGAGTGCTAAAAGAGGATTTTTCTAAAATTCCTACAGGGGCCAGTAAAATAGGTTTTTCCGTTTCAAGTCTAACGTCCCTGCAAAGTTGGTAGTGACAACTATAGCATATCTAAAAAGAATAAATAAATAAATGGCCTAAAGCTGCCTTCCACAGTCTCCGCTGTCTTCTATGGCAAGGTAAGCAGGTAAAACCTAGTGCTCCGACACTCCGTTTCCTATTTAACACAGAATTTTCAAAGCATTGCGTGTTGAGAGGTGGGACTCATCTCCGCGGTTTGCCTCATTTAAAGTACGAAGAAATGAAAATATCAAATATTTTAATGAATGGGTGGGAATCGAATCTACAATCGTTACTTTTACAATCACACGCTTGCGCTCTACGCCATTACGATCTCAGTCTGTAGAAGAATATGCCAATAAATTGAGTGAAGAGTCCTTATAGATATAAAAGTACTTCTCATTAAATACGTAGAAAGAGCAGGTTCCCTTCGATAATCATTTATGAGACTCGATTAGAGTCGACTGTTGAAAGTAATCTATGCTAGTGATTAAATCGTAAATACGTGTTAGTACTAGTTGACTGTAGGTACATCCCGCAAAAACACCTGAACGGATTCTTATAACTTTAAGTATGAAACAATAATCACCCGCCGCATGTAAAGCGTTAACGCGACGGCTATTAGTTCGATTCTCATTTTGGGGGATTTAATTATTTTCTGCTACTAGCTACAAGATAATGTGCGAAATATCTC
The DNA here is from genome assembly GCA_018249775.1 of Heliconius hecalesia formosus. Classification (NCBI taxonomy): domain Eukaryota; kingdom Metazoa; phylum Arthropoda; class Insecta; order Lepidoptera; family Nymphalidae; genus Heliconius; species Heliconius hecalesia. Next base: position 15,168 of record DWMY01001055.1, on the reverse strand, counting down.
AAAAATTGTGATGCGTATGGGGAACCTTATAACGTTCCCTCTGCCCACCGTGCTGTATGCGGGATGCAGATAGTGAAGCTGATATAAATATTTTATTCAATTGTAAAACAATCACAATTGTATTGTTATCGTATAAACCTTTAACCCTCCTTATGGAAAAAAATAAAACACATAAAGAGAATGTAGAGCTGCTAAAACGGTTTTTTGTCGTTATAGAGTATAAACATTTTTAATACAAAAATACAAAATCAACTTTTATTTTAATTCACACAGTACAGACTCGACGTTACTTGGTGACAAACAGACAACGCTACAAACACAATGCACAGACAAAACTACTGAAGTTGGAAGAATTACATTTGGCATGTAGGTAGGTGAGAAAGTGTAGATGAGCACTCGGGAAGGATTTCTTGAAAATTTCTTGAAAAACGAGATTTTCCATATACGTCTTAAAGTCTATTAAATTATACAACTTTAACGGAAACATAAAATCAAGAGTTTATTGAAATGAGATCTCTGAGTGAAACGAGAGCAGAGCGAGTATGAAACAGTATGAAACAGTATTAAAATGTGATCTACGTATAATAATGTATCAGCGTCCAGATGTCAAGGGTCGATGCACCGCGATAACGCTTGCAAAGTGCAATCACTGGCTATATATGCTAGCTATATATAAAAGTCAATATTGTTTTGATACTCCGCTTTCTAATACAAAATGCGGTGTTAAGTTCCGCCACTCAACACGCATTGTCTGGATAATTAGATTATTATAAGTTAATTTGGCAAAGAAGTGTGTACTAGGTTCCCTCTACCCTGCTGTTTGCGGGATACAGAGTAAATCTAAAAAAATAAGATCTTTTTTTATAATTCCTGAAAGTTCAAATTTTACGCCAAACTTTTCATTCTCATTATATCATAAAATGAGTTGGATTATTTAAAAAAAAAGAAAATTCTCATCTTTTCAAAAGCTACTGTTAAGAAGCACTGCCCTCCACTTTTTCCAGACATTCGTGTGGCTGAACTGTACGCCTCAACTCAATAAACGAATCTAACGTCTCGGTAAACTGGTCAGTGTTTGGGGAGTATAACATGGCAGTAGGTTCATTCCCGTGTATCCTACGGTGTGGGATATAGATAAAATATTATTAAATGATTAACATTAAAAAGATAAAGAAATAGAGGCTAGTCATGGGTTCGATCCCCACTCGAGGAAATGAAATATTTATTAAAATTTATATTTTAATTACATAGTTCTGGTGTCGAGGCTAAGCGTGGCGTTGAGTTTCACCACTCAACACGCAATACTTCCAGAACTGGGCGGAAAGTGGGGAACGGAGTGTGTTAACACTAGGTTCTCTCTGTCCTTAATTTATTTATTTTTATTAAAAAGATATTGTATGTATCTCATGCACGCAACTTGGTCAAAACACTGTCTTGTACTGGCATCACTCTCTTCAATGTAAAGAATATTTATTAATCTATACTAATAGTAAATCTCTCGATGGTGCCCAAGACTTTTTTACGATTGTTTTCTTTCAATTAGCGTTTATAATATACATATTTGTAAAGGACCTTGGATATATTTCTAAGGTTTCTTATAAAATAAGGTAAGTCCTCCACTAGGAGTAGTAAAGTAGTGTAAAAATTTTTTAGTGCTTTTATTGTTATTATTATTTATTTTTATTGCTGTAATTACTTATTGTACTCGCGTTCCAAATTACATCAGAACTCTTAGTTTCCGCACGTAAAAGTTATCTGATCCATATATAAAAACTGTTTTGTTACTGAATGATAGACAGACGCACGAACGCACAAATGGAAGTTCATAAACCAACTCTCTACATTCCCAAACGTGAGTACTAAACGTAGCCACGTTTGGGAGTCTAGAGGAGACCCAAGAATCTTTCGAGCTATCCCCTATAGCTCGAAAGAAAAGAATTTAAGAAATTAAGACTAGTGATAATTGTAAGCTCTATTCCAATTATGGAAAATTAATTGTTTTTGTTTTCTCGTTGTGGTAAAAAGACAAAATGCGGCATTGAGTTCCGCCACTTACACAATGTCATGATACAGTACGGTACGGTGCGTTGGAGACAGAATGTCTTAATACTAGTTCTCCCTGCTTACCCTGCTTTATCTGGGATATAGCACAAAGCTAACAAAAAACTATTACGATATTCTTAATTGTTTGTCCACTTCTATTATCGTCGTCACTCAACCTACATTTTTTAATAATGTTTGTTTATATTAAAATGAAGTCAAGTGGGGGCCTTTACAAGTATTTATTCGTTTACTCATTACATTATTATTATAGCAAGCCTAGTATTAAAAGTAGAACAAGAACCTACTACCGCTTAGCCCTCCCTAGGTTCTCGTCGCTATTCCTACCGCAGCTTGAAGTATTATTTTGGTTCAAGGCCTCTTTTAAAGCTTTCTAAATTTAGGAATTTTGGAAAAGAAAAAACCACGAAATACCCAGAGTCGTCGCTTATTCACTCCAACAGTGGTACATTTGTACTTTTTGGAATATTGCAGGGACGCTATCAAAATTTGTAAAAAATCTTTCCGTGTACTCGTATATTCGCATAATTAATTAACTTGTTTTTTACTTTGCTGCACCAAATGAGCATTATGCTAAGTTACTAATACATAATAGACTATCAACCACTACTAATTCTGGATGGAATTTATGAGAAATATAACTAATACATACATACATACACATCGTATCTACCTAATCTATATAAAGTAAATAAAAATCCATAAAACTCATAGACGCAGGGTCCGCCACACACACAAGAAAAAAAAGGCAAATACAAAAAAAAAGCCGTTAACCATTCGTTGCGGCTGCAGCTTAAAAAATGAACCAATGGTGAATAAAAAAAATAGACCAATAGAAATTGATCTAGGAGTGCTCAGGATGCGCAGTGCGGGCCAATCGGATGCGCACGCGCAGGCGCCCTACCACTGGCCCTTAAGTTCCTAGTCATATTCGTCTTTCCCTTTCTTGGTTTTTAGTTGAACTTAAGTTTGAGATTTGATTTTTTTGAGTTGGTTTTAAAAGGAATTGAGGTTTTTATATTGAGCTTTTTTAAGCTTTTGGGATTATTTTGAGATTTGAGCTCGTAAAGGTTGAGGATGATGATTTTTGTGGTTTTTTATGCGTGTGTAGAATATTACAAGTGTGGATGTGTTTTGTTTTATTTTATCTACTTCTACAATAAATTATTTTATATTTTGGTAATATCAAATGTGAGTAATGTGTCTGTTAACTGTATCGGCTTTATTTTATTTATTTTTAATCGTTGTAAAAAATATTGTAAAAATAAAAAAATATAATAATGTAGACATAGGCATAGTAAGCATCCCTTTTTATACTATTACTGAAATAAAAATATATATACAAGGATTTTTGGGAAAACCATATAGAAATACTACATTCATTTTTATTTCAATTTACAGTAACATAAAAATATATACTTAGGTACTAACATAGAAAATTTTGGTATAAATATATATTATACTGTTAGAAATCGGAAGCGGGTAACGTTTTTAAAGAAACACGTTAAAAACACACATCGTCTATATGATTCTAAACTATTTTGAAAGAGATACTATGTAATTGCAATAAGTGATATGTATCGCCTACTAACAATACTTCACACTAGTTTCCTTCCAATAGGGGCCGTCACTCACCAGCAAGTGGCCCCCGATTGACACAATTCCACTGCTTTTATAGTTATTTTCCACCTAAATCTACCCTCTTTTACACGAGTACGCTAACAATACCATATTTTTAATTATTTTTAAACATTTGTAAAGTGTTATTCCACACTTAGGAAAGAAAAATACTTATTTAGAAAACGTATAAAAATTTCAACGTAGCGGGACTCGAATCCGCGCCTCCTGGAAACCGACCAGGCGCTCTGACCGCTAAGCCATATGGCTTTTTTGCCATATGAATTTTTATACGTTTACTAAATAAGTATTTATACCATATTGTTTTCATTACATAAATGAAACTAATTTAAATGTATCGTACATTTTATGAATTCTTTACAATAAATCTTGGTAACGACTTTTATATAACAAACTTAAAATAAATAAAAAGTAAAAACAAAAACATCTTTTACTTAATCAAAATTTAGTCTTATAGAATGTAATAGGAGCTTTCAATTATATAAGCTTAAACTCAAGTGGTTTACAAGTAACCTCTGAAGATTTCCACTATTCAGGTCCTGGCTCCATCTCAGACCAACTCGATTATACCATATTACTGTATTGTCACCTAAGCTACGTATAATTGGTAAGATTAATGATGATAAAATTATTACAAGTGGGTCAAAGTAGTTTTTGGTCAAAGCTGATAGCTCACTTGAAGTAGCGTCTTTAATACCAAATTCTGCCCCCTTTTTAAGGCAATTACTTTTTTAGAATTTAACAACACATAGTTTTGAGATTTGTTCCTGAACTAGTACTACATGTGGATGCTAGCTGCCAAATATCATAATTGTAGGTTAATCGGAAGTAACCTATTTGTATTGATTTCCTTGTGCCTCCAGTGTCGAAATACACGTTTTTTGCAATATAAACGGCCATAATTATTTTTCAAGTACATGTAGAAATACGATTCTTTCAGAAAATCATAAGGCCGAAAATCTGTGGATATGGCTTGAAACTTATCTCTCTGAGCGGTCTCAATGCTTTCGTTTCAGAGATTGTGTTAGTAATATCTGTTCGTAATGTCTTCCTATTGATTATGGGGTTACTCAAGGTAGTATTTTGGGACCTATATTATTCTTAATTTATATAAATAATTTGTATTCTCTAGTTTTACCACAAGGAAAAATAATATGTAGATGATACTATCCTCATTTTTACTGCTGATACCTGGTCCGAAGTCTTTGCTGCTGCTCAAAATGGCTTTGATATTGTCAAGGAATAGCTACATAATATTCTACTTTAAACACCGATTAAACTAAATATATTGCTTACTAGTTAGCAGACCAAGTGAGAGATATAAACTAATATCACATTTTTGCTGTCAGAAGATAAATTGTCAAATCAATTAAACAAGTGAATTTGATTAAATATTTAGGCGTAGTTATAGATAGCCACCTTACCTTTCAACAGCATATACTTGCTGTGTCTAAAACATTATGTAGATTAATACTAATACAGAAACCTCAGAAACTTTATTGAACCGATTTTTTTAGAAGGAATATACTTAGCACTTTGCCACTCTCTGATCTCTTCGTAGGGTCGTCCTCTAAGATCATTTTAAAATCTCTTGAGGTTGCGCAACGGTCATTTCTCAAAACGTGCACCTTCAAGCCATTACTATCTCCAACTTTCGAATTATATCAATATTGTCAATTGCTAACTGTACGTCAGATATTTATACTTAGTATTTTGTAAAAGCAGCAAACGGAGGTAAAATATAAAACTACAACGCTTCATAAACGCAGAAAGCATGCTCAGAGATGCATCCTCTGCAAGATCAAAATGTTTGAGTATTTCGTAACCTATCATATGACGGAACTGATAGATTTTTGTGCCGACAATAACTGAGTATTTTTTTTAATATACAAGTATATTTATAATATACTTACCTTTTGCTATTTATCACTTGATTTACTACTAACAACTTTGAATTGACATAACTAACTATGCACGTATATATGTATAACATATATCAAAATAATTTTCTGATGCATGCAGTTTAATATATTTTATTGTTTACATAACTATTACTTGTTTATAAATGTTACCAATTCTGAGTGGTTACTGGTCTCCTAGTACAACAACAGGGCAACAGTGGCGTCCACGAAAATTGCACTAACTGTATAGCTAATCTATTCTAAGATAGGTATCTTGTGCTTAAGAAACTGTACATGGTGATAATCAAGTTATTATTATTATTATAAAAGAGTTCTTTTTTCCTTAATAGGTACGTAACCTTGAAAAGGGTGCTACAATAAGTTTTATTTTATAATAATTTTTAGGACTCCGTACCTTTTAAGGAAAAAAGAAACCTTTATAAGGTCACTTTGTTGTCCTTTTCCCTGTCTCTCTGTGTCTGTCTGTCTGTCTGTCAAGAGCCTTTATCTCAGATGCCCTTGTAGATATTGAGTTGAAATTCAAACCACATACCTAGATCTGAGCCACATGATTTCCTGAAAAAAAAAACGTATTTCTACATTGACCTTAAAAAAAAGACATGACCGTTTACACAGAAAACACGCGTATTTTACTCTATAAAGGGAATCAAAATGAATAGTGTACTTCCAGTTAATCTGGAATTATGATATAAATCGGCTTCACGCTGTATCCCGCACACAGCAGGGTAGGCAGAGGGAACCTAGTGTTAAGACACTCCGTTCTCCACTTTCTGCCGAATTCTGGAGGCATTGCGTGTTGAGTGGCAGAACTCAGCGCCGCGCTTAGCCTCGACACCAGAGCGAAGAAATGGAAATATAAATTTAAGTAAATATTTCATCTCCTCGAGTGGGGATCGAATTCACAACCAGTCGGTTTTACAGTCACACTTCGTGCCACTGCGCCACCACTGGCCTCTGGAATTATGATATTTGGCAGTTAATATCTACAGGCTAATTTAGGAAAAAAAACGGAAACCTATACTTTTTTTGGTTAAATCATAAAAATAGGCTTGTACGGCTTAGCTAAGCCTGAATTTCAGAAAAAGCTAAAATTTTTGTACGGAGCCCTCGGAGGGCGAGCATATTTACTAACGTAGGAATCATCATCAATCAAGTGGAGAACGAATTCTCTACTTTTCGCCGAATTCTCGAGTCGAGCGAGGAAATTAAATGATAAAATAATTCATTCCTCCCAATGGAAATCGAACCCATAAACAGTGCGTTTGTGCCGCTGCTCCACGACGGCCTCGTTCAAATAGAATTATCTTATCTCAAATAAGTCGTGAGCTGTCTCGTCGACGCGAAACTTTTTATAACTCTTGTACTAGACACGTTTCACAGTAGTCGTATCTTTTTCAACCGACTTCTCTAAGAAAAGGAGGTTTTCAATCCGACTGTATTTTTTTTATGTGTGTGACCTTAGAACTTTTGACTGGATGAACCGATTTTGATGATTTTTTTTTACTTGAAAGCTAGTGCTTTCCGTGTGGTCCCATTTTTTTCAGTCCATTTCTGACAATGGTATCTATGAGGCCGTGTGATCCCGGCCTAGAATAGGATCATCCTGGTACTGGTGGTGTCGTAAGAGGCGACTAAAGTTCGTGTGGTAGAGTCACGTCGCCAGCAATGGCAACACGCATGGGCAGACTCGACCGGATCATTACCACCCCCGGCGTTTAAAACTGGTGTGAAGTAGTAGCTTTATGCCACTGCGTTTCGCATCAGGTAATGCCGGGCTCCGGTGCCCAATCCACCTTACAGGCAGGCAACGCACCTGTAACTCCTCTGGTGTTGCACGGAGTCGTGGGCGGCGGTAATCACTTACCATCAGGTGACCCGAACGCTCGTTTGCCTAGTCTTTTCCATAAAAAAAAATATGAGAAATTCACATAAGTCTTAAATTTGCATTAGATATGTGCGCGAAAATTGGAGGAGTAACTCAATATCACGCTAACTGAATCCGATGATTCTTTTTTTATTTGAAAGGATACACCTCAAGGATAGTTTGGCGAAAGTTTGGTTAGGTTCTGATTACGGGATCCGGTTGGAAATGGTATCTGTGAGAAAATCACATAAGTGTTAAATTAGCATTACGTACTCGTATGTGCGCGATAAATAGACAAATAGCTCAATATCAAAATTAATTTTATAATTTCAAAATTATAAAATCTTGATTTAATACAATATAATAAGTTATCGTCAGCTATTTTCTTCGCGCAGACTTAAGATGTAAAATGGAAAATCCCATTTATTCCTTTTCCCATAGGAGTTTCGAACTCTCCTCCCTTAGTGCACTCCTGCCTTAGTGCTCCCTCCCCTACAGTCCCTTAACCTATCTACATAAAAAATGTTAACTTATTTTATATATATGAATAACCATTTTTTTTATTAACGTGCTTGTAACAATGTTTAAATGCGGCCGATTTCTTTTATTTACTATATAACAAAATATATTTTTGTTATATAGTAAATAAAAGAAATCGGCCGCATGAGGCCAGTCGTGGCGCAGGGGGAAAGCGCGCGATTGTAAATGCGACAGATTGTGGTTCTATTCCTCGCTTTGCTAATGAGGCAAAACTGTGACGTTGAGTTCCCTCACTCCACACGCAATACCTCCGCAATTCAGCTTAAAGTGAAGAACAGATACGTATTAATGGGAACGAAGTACCTTAACACTAATTTCCCAGATTCCTAAGAGCTAAGCGCGGAAAACTGCGTGAAGCGACAAAATATACTGTAATATGGTTTTGTCTGTCTGTGGGTGGAGTGCCTTAATATATTCTAGGGTGAATTCACTGTATCCAGCATGTAACGTGACAAACATATATTGCATGTTGAGTTCACTTATTATTTCCCTTCTCTACATTTTAATTTTATTTTACATTATAAAATAGTATTTTTCCCAAAACCAATAATAGCAAGCTAGGCAGATGGATGGATTTTCCTCAAATGTGAATCGAACTCACTATCATTGTGTTGAGAGATACGCTATTCTATCACTGTACCGAAGTGTATCATTTTAAAATTCATGGATAGTTGGTGGTTTATTTATAGGTTTATTTAAATCAGGATGTATTGACACTTCGGGCGCGCTGTCAGCGGTCTACGGGTGTAGGTTCTAAATAAACTCTCAAAGTATTTCCGATATTTGTGAAGCTTAACGCTATAATAGCGCAGTAGAACAGTATCTGATTGTAAACGTGATGGCTGTTAGTTTGATTCCCGCTCAGGGGAAGGAATAATTTTCATTTTCTCACTCTGGTAATAAGACAAAGTGCGGCGTTGAGTTCCGCTATACTACATACAAAATCTTTAAAAAACTGCAGTACAGAGTACTAAATTTTCGTTACTTATCCTGCTATGTGGGAAAAAGCTTGAAAGCTTGTAAAATAATTTTCATAGTATTTTGGTACTTATGGTACTTTGGTACTATTTGAATCTTAGCGCCGCACTTTGATGATAGAACTATAATGATGGAACAACGGCAGATCAACCTTAATTTTTACTAAAGTTTTTAATAGTATAATAATAGTGGACCTTTAATGTAATGAATAATTTTTTCGTGAATTACATTTGGAATATATTTTTTTTTATTGTGAGAAATTGTAATACGTAAGAATGTCTATTTCAGGTTGTTCGCATCGATGTTTTAAACTTAATTTCCTTTAAAAAATATGCAAATACGTATAAAGTGTTATATATTTTTAAAAAGCCCATAGTATGTAGATTTTAAAACAATTATTATATTGCGGATTGTGTGACTATATTTCTATTAAAAATATTAACAATAAGTGAAGAGAAAAAAAGTACGTGCTTAAAGTTCATCGAGACTTTTGACAGTTACCGACGTCTACCGACGCGTTACATTTGATGTTGTTTTATAGTCCAGATATTCATAAATAACATTTATAAAAATCAGCTGCGGAAACGTGCGGTTTTAGAAGCTATCACGAAAACTACAATACAAGTCAAGGAACAAGAAAACTATATCTATTGAAATTTCTAATGTAGTACTATTTTATTGATTAAATTGCGGTAAATTTCAATGAAATTATTGTTATTTATTGATAAAAAAACGTTTATCTTCATTTTGCACACATTTTGCGGTATTACTCATCAATAAAATGCACACTACCCTCATTTATGAAATTATATAAAAAGAGTGAATTAATTCAATAAAACTATTACAAATTAGTGATAAAATTACTAACAAACGTTTGATTGTTAAGTGTCTTCACTAAATTTCAAAATGGCTAATATTTTCAAATGTTCCAAGCGTGAATCATTACTCCCATACATTGAAGGAGGAAAAAAACTTGAAGCAATCAATATTAGCTATCAATATTTCTAAAAGAAAAGATGTTTCTGTGGACAATATGTGTTTTATTATCAGCGACATTCAAAAGAGTCTCATTCGTTCCTTTTAATAAACAATGGACAGAAGCGTCCTGGTAAAAGGATTCGTTTTTTTAAAAAAACAACGAAAATTGGTAAGATTCTGAATATGTTTAACCTTACCAATCATGGAAGAAGTAGCACCTGAAAACTCACCATCGACGTCTACTAGAAAACGCGAAGACCCTGTGTCCCTATGGGGACTCATCAGAATCAATGAAGAGGCGAAAAAATATCGCGTTATTTAGTGAATATGGCTTTGAACATTTTGCAATGCTTACGTCCAGGGCTTACGTTCCATAGGAGAATTAGAAGCAAAACTCTTAGAAAAACTAAGGCTTGCTGACCGAGGTACAATGTCTCTATATTTGAATCTCATAGAAAACGCAAGCCAGAGTAAAATGTTATCAGATCAAGGGGAATTGAGTGTTTTCATTGAATTGGATTTAACAAAAGCGCAATACATGTATTTAAGGAATCTAACAAATGAATGAGATCCCAAGAATGCACAAGGTGCATCAGAATCCCGTAATAAGGAGTATCAAAAATTTCGCCTACATCATGCCAGAATGAGCTCTCAATCAGCTACAAATGAGGATGTATTTCATACTCATCTCTATACATCAGATCCATACATTTCCAATCATAGAAAAACATACGAGTATAGCAAAAGTGTGAAGGCACTTGATGAAGGTACCCTAGATCTTTTAAAAGTGAATGAACTTATTATGGATCTCGAAGTTCACCAAGTATAATTAAACATAATATACTTATTATGTAATATACATTCATTTCTAATATTATTCTACTTGTAAATCAGTTTTTGTAAATTTTATATTTTATTAACTAAGTATGTGTAACTATTATTTTCTTACTCAAATAGATAACAGCTTAAGAAACATTGTTTTTTAATAAACTAATTTAATAACACATTTTTATTACTACTATAAGTAGTGTGGACTAAGGAAATTAAATAATCTTTTATTCATATTTTTTTAATATATATATACTTCAATAAAAGCATAATATCTGAACTTTACCTAAAGCGCTATTTTATACTTTATGCTTGTGCAAAAATTCAATTGTTTATCTTAACAAATAAAAAAGTTATCGATTTTTGATCTGATACAGACCTCGATTGCCCATAGTGCGCCGTATTGGCGTAGTAGTACAATATAAACAGTAAACGTGACAGTTGTGGGTCATTACGCCCCTCGCCCACAACGGCCTCAATTTTTGATCTATCTCTAATTTTATGTTAATTTTCATAAAATGAGACTCTCGAGACTCGCTGGAGTGCTCGTAATCAAAATAATTAATACAATTTCCAAAAAAAAAAGCGCATGGCCTAGATTTTTAAAGTACCTAAGAACCGACACGTTCATTTTCAAAACATATTTAAATTATCCTACTAATATTATAAATGCGAAAGTTTGTGAGTATGTATGGATGTTTGTTACTCTTTCACGCAAATACTACTGAACCCATTACGATGAAATTTGGTATGTAGGTAGCTGAAGACCCAGAATAACATATAGGCTATTTTTTATCCCGGAGTTCCCGCGGGATTGATTCCGAATTGAAAATAGATACATTTATCGCTTCTGAAAACTGAATGCTCTCAGGGTCAAACCTTGAAGGTAGCAGACCTACATTTGGACACGCTATGTTTTACTCATGGGCAGCTCTATGTGGCTTGCTCACATAGATTATAGGAGCATACTGCAGTAGCTACCAATAGACGTATGATTAGAGCTTTGCAATACTTAATACCATATTTCTTATGTTGATAATATTGTTACGTTATCATAGGATTTCCACGCGGACGAAGTCGCGGGCGGCCTCTAGTTAAAAACTAAATATCAATTGAAAACACAGCAATATAAGACAATTGCGCAGGCGCAGGGACGCGAGCGTGCGACTGGAAACGCGACAGGTTATGGGTTCGATTACCACTCGAAGGATTGAAATATTTAATATTTTCATTTTTTCGTTTTGATATCAAGGTCAAGCGTTGAGTTCCGCTAGTCATTACGCAATGACTAGAGACAATTCGGTGGAAGGTCGAGAACGGAAGTGTCTAAATGGAAACGGAGTGTCTTAGGATTGGGTTTCTAGGTACCCTCTGCCTATCCTGCTATGTGCGATATATAGTGGAAAAGAAAGAAAAAAAAAGATGTAAGAGACACAACGCACAGATGGAACTACACAACGTAAAAAGAAAAAAAAAGAGAATTTAGTCATAGGATGAGGCCGTTTCTATCTCAATCACGAATGTGGATGTTAAAGTAAACAAGCTTTATTGATATATGTATGTATCAATAATCTATAGGGGACCCCCCGTGAACCCCGTGTCAACATTACAAATATATTGCTACAAAATAAGTATTTGATGATGTCTTTGAAATGACAACGACATTAGATTACGAAAGTAATTCAGATAAGAAAATAGATAATTGTGTAGCTCAAGCGGGCGAAGCCGCGAGCGGGCCGCTATATTATAATAAATTGATTGTCAACTCGTTTATTTTGAGATCTAAACCTAAAACATTCTCAAGGCATGATATATTTAACATGTGGAGTGGTGAAACTTAACGCCGCGCTTAGAGCGCTACAATAATTTAAACATATTTATTCCCCCGATTGGAATTTGATACTACTGTCGTAGCGTATACAGTCAAATACTGTCACTGCGCCACGACTGATATACTTATTGTTTAGGTTCACACTGCTCCCGGCGGAACTAGACGCCACGCTTGCCTCAATACCAGATAGAGGAAATGAAAATATTAAATATTTGATTTCCTCGAGTGGAAATCGAACCCACAACCTGTCGCGTTTACCGTCGCACGTCTGGCCTCTTCACGGTATAGATTCAAAATAATTAACAGTAAAAGTAATTAAAAATAATATAGATGTCTGTAGAGTCGCCTACTCACCTCGCCGCCTTGTCTGATATCGTTAGATTGCTTCATTACTATTAGATTTACAGATATTGATTAATTAATATAATTTATTAAATACAAACTAGAAAATACGATTTTAGTCCGTTTGTCGGTATAGTTTCTGTGGTATGACGTTATGTATGACTGTATTTTTTGTAGCTGTGCCCCGCATATATCCGTGTCGGCAGAGGGAACCTAGTGATAAGGGACTCCATTTCCACCGCAAAATCATTGAGATGTTTCCGGTTGAGTGATGGAAAACAACGCCGCGCTTTATCTTTTTACAAGAGCGAGGAAATAAAAATGATTTATTCCCCCGTGTCGCTGTCCCGTCGACATCTAAACTAACATTATAAAACTGAACAGTTTTATAATGTTATTTGCTGGTTTGAACGTGCTAATATCAGTAACTACTGGTCATCACGTTATTCGTTTTGATGTAACCCACTCTACCCGCGGTCGAATGTGTCACGTCACGCAACGAGATGTTATTTCCATTCGACCACGCGGTCGAAGCCGCCGGTAAAAGCTAGTTTCATAATCGTATATGTATTGATTTAAATAAATAAATAAATATATATATATATATATATATATATATATATATATATATATATATATATATATATATATATATATATATATATATATATATATATATATATATATATATATATATATATATATATATATATATATAGAATCTGTTCTTTAAGCTTTTTATGAGGATCTGAAGCCACTTAGTCATGTATATCCATCTTTATCCCTTAATACGGTTAAGACACTTTGTTGTCCACTATCCATTCAAATCCAAGACGTTGCGTGTTAAATGATGAATCTTAACGCCGCTCTTATCTATACACACAATGAAATATAAAAATAAGTGATCTCATAAGGGTGCTGTTTTTACGTTTAGAGGTATTCTGCACCTTCTCTATATACAATAAAATAGTGCCAAACTGTATACTCGTACACTCCACCGTCCGCACTATTTTCGTAAAAATGGGTACAAAATGTTTGCTTTACGTACTAATATATATATTCGTATAATAAATCGGGTTTGACATTTTTTCACTCGTGCAAAATGCAATGCAAGGTCATGTGACGTCACGTGGCATGTGGTTATGACGTCATGCGTAACTTGACGTGTAGAGGTAGAGCAGATTTGTGATGTATTTTTTAATGTTAAATGAAATAGGTTTGTTATATTTAATTAGTGGGTTCCAAACGCAGCCAGAGGGAACCTTATGTTAAAGTACTCCGTTCCCCACACACCGATCTTTTTCGGAGATATCTTGTTGAGTGGCAGAGCTCAACGCCGCGCTTAGTCGGCCGGAGCAGGTTATTTAAATATAATCCTAAGTGGGTATAAAACAAACAAATGTCCCGTCCACGAGACACGATGGTCTGGTATGTATATATTAACTTAATAGACATATTAGCTCGTTATGAAATACTAGTAAGTTATTTTCGTGTAATACCGAAATTTTTAAAAATCTTCACACAAATAATAGCCTACGTGTTATTTTGATATAAACTATATACTGTAAAGTTTCATCTAAGTCCGTTCAGTAGTTTTTGCTTGAAAGTGGAACAAACATCCGTTCTCACAAATATGTATATTTATAATTTTAAGTCAGAAGGATCACAGAAGACGAATTCAAAGATTGTAATTAGTATTTTCACATTTACATATTTAATTTGTTTTATTAAGGAGTGTAATTTCGTCATTGTTGCACCAAATGAAAGTGATCAATTTGGTCCAATAGATAGAGTATGGGTAAACTAATATTAATCAAATGTTGAGCCCCCTGTGCTAGGGTTGTCACCTATCACAAAACTTTATTATTTGTATGAGGTAAAAAAATATATACATACGAAATTCCTATAGAAACGGTATTGTTACTTTTTCCTCAGCAAAAGAAACCATTATGCTTAAAAAAATTTGAAAATAGTTCAAATTAAAAGATATGTGATAAACTTGTTAAGATTTTTTCTATTTCTTTGTATTTTTGAAAATTATACACTGTTTCTTACGTAGGTACAGCAGGACAGGCAAACGGAACATATTGTTAAAACACTATTTCCCACTTTTAACCCAATTTTTGAGTCAACTTTGTTTTAAAACCAAAGCGAGGAAATAAAAATATTTCATCTTTTTTTCATTA
>DWMY01001054.1:0-16799 GCA_018249775.1 Heliconius hecalesia formosus | reverse complement strand
CACCAGAGCGAAGAAATGGAAATATAAATTTAAGTAAATATTTCATCTCCTCGAGTGGGGATCGAACCCACAACCAGTCGGTTTTGCAGTCACACCTCGTGCCGCTGCGCCACGACCGGCCTCTATACATTTTATATTTTCGAATATTGTTTTTATGTATTACATAAAGTTGAGCCAGCGTATCAAATGTAAGCGTTCAAAAATCTCATTTTCGACAACCTTTATGTAGAACGATGAAATTCCTAAAAGTTTGTGAAAAATAACAAAAAAACGTAGTTTAAGTTTATTTGAAGACGCATATTCGAAAACGCGTATCGTTTTAAATTTTGTTTAATATGTTTTTTATTTCTGAAGAACATTGTTTTGTTCCATTTTCAATAGGTTCTGCAGCGCCAAAATGCTGCATTAAAAGCCAATTTATCTCTACTTTTTTACACCTTGTGTTACATTTTAAATTTTAGAACGCATCCCTATTTATATATAAAAATTAATATATCCCATGTAGCATTACAATATTAAAACAATTTTTAAAAGCTATTCAGTAGTTTTTATGTTTATTCACTACAAACATACATACATACAAATCTTTCCTTTTTATATAATAGTATAGATATGGAAGTATAGATTATTTATTGTCACCATGCGATTGGCGATTTTATGTAAGCATTTTATTTGTCTTGTATTTTATTTAAAAGTTTTCATGAGCAATTTACTAGGATCCGTATAGGTTTCATTTTGTTTTCTATATTCGTGCCAAGGTCGTGATTTTATTTTCTATATTCTTGCGCTTACACCGAGGTTGTGCTTATTTAAACTACAGTCCAATGACTACTTAAAATTTTGAAGATTGTTCAATTATCTAATATTTTACACTCACCGGCGAGAAGCTATAAATAAAAATCCATGTCTTCAATTTTCGCAAATGCTAATTATGTTAAATATAAGATAAAGATCAAAATGTATATAGAGTGGAATTCAAACCTACAACTACCACATTCTGGCATTCTGGTTCTTTTCACTTTTGTTATTGTCAATTTATTTATTAATTTTTAACATTCTTTTCCGTTTTTCATATTCCTTCCTTATTCGAGGGATTGCATCTTATGTAAAGTCAGACCAGTGAACAATTTATTTCATCCATTTATACTAATCTGTAATATAAATTAATAAAACAGTCGAGAATTAGAAAGTAAAGTAGAAAATATTAGGTTTGAAAAAATACACCGGTTAAGTGCGGAAGAGTGCTGTTTATTAAGGTCCGTACATCGAGTAGGTGATCGGCCTCGGGATCTCTGACCCTCTACTTTGCCCTGCACAAACTAACTGCACATAGAAATACTTCTATTGAATCCTCGTTCCTGCTTATGTGGCCAAAGAACTTTGAAAGTTGTATAACTGAGGTATCCGTTAACTCGCTTCGCCGCCATTACCCGCCACTCGATTTCTTAAATTATTGTGGCTGACGTAGTCGGTTCAACAGATTAGTGCCCGCTTCCTTCATACAAAATATTTATTTTTATTAAATAACTACTATTAGTAGACTGTTAGACAATAGTCAAGACTGTGTATTCATTAAAATTAAAGTATCGAAAACCAAAACATCTGTGTAAAGACTACTATAAAGTAAATTGTAGTCAGTATAGTCTGTAGACTAAAAGTATACTTATAATATCGAACCTATGATATAAAATATCCTATACTTGAAAACAATATTCCCTTTACCAAAAACTAAACGATACTAAATCGCTTAGATTACTTTATCTTATGTACTAAAGTGAAGTTCAGATCTAGTTTGCATACATATTAGGATATTATCAACGCCACGTGTAAAACTAAGGCACTCAGGTATAACATATCATTTTAATATAATATTACAATTGGGATGCGTGGTTAAACGCGATAGTTTCTGGTGAAAATCTCATTACAAAAAGTGTCCAATATAAAATATTAAAGTTCATAGATGTATTTAAATTCTGTCACTTAATACGTAATTCCTTTATTGCCCATAACCTTCTCCGTTTAATTCAAGATGCTTAAACTTTTTAGATTAAAGTAGTTAACCGGATTAATTGGGTATATTTAGTATTATACATCTTTGGATACCCGACATGACGAGCACTGTGCAATAGTCAGTGGTCAGACGAATGCCGCTTCAGTCTATCCATGACCACGGAAGACTGCATATTTTTATTTAAATTATTTCCAACTCATTCATTCACTCATCACTCATATTTTAAAACTTCAATTAAAATACAAATTTTAAATTAAAGTTATACACATATGTGATATCGTGGTGTTTAGTTTAGTATTGTTTCATTAACCACCATTAAGTTTTACGAGATTTAAGTATGTATTATAAATACTTAAGCAATATATTTCTTATTCAGCTTCACGTTGTATCCCACATATAGCACGGTAAGCAGAGGGAACCTAGTGTTAAGAGACTCCGTTCCCTACTTTCCGCCGAATTTTGGTGGCAGAACTCAACGCCGCATTTTTCCTTGGTACTAGAGCTGAGAAAGGAAAATATTATTAAATAATAATTCACACGACCGTCGCGTTTACAGTCAGTCACACACTTGTACCCGTGCACCACTTCAGCAATGTTTTAAAATATCTTAGATTTATTAATTTTAGTGAGAATTTGAATTTAATGTATAAAAGGATAAATTTAAAGCTTAAAAGACAGAAGAAGAATTTAATGCCTAAATATATAGGTATATTTAAAGTGTGAAACATAATATAAATATGAAAACATTGTTGAATTTTTTTGACAAAATTGAAAAGTTCATTGATTAAAAAATTCCGTGATTATTTAATATATTTAAATATATAATATATATTGAACCATACACACACTGTACAAATAACCATACATACGTAAACTGATTAAGCCTCACTCACTCTCGAAAAAGTAAATTACAATGAAACCGATGAATTTAATTATGCTTAAAGCAGATACACATACATTTTACGCGTCGAAAGAATGAGTAACTAAAGAATGGCAAATGATATTTATGGAGGAAGTGTGCGGTAAGCGAGGTAAGGGGAGACCTCGATTGACCTTTGAAAACGTTGTATGTGAGATACTATAGCACATCTGAGTCGATCAATTGGATTCTGCCAATCCATCCTGTTTTTCCTAGAGGCCGGTCGTAGCGCAGAGGCACAAAGTGTGACTGTTAAAACGACGGGTTGTGGGTTCGATCCCCCCTCAAGGAAGTGAAATATATATTCACTTTTATATTTTCATTTCTCCGCTCTGGTGTCGAGGCAAAGGGCGGCGTTGAGTTCCGCCACTCAGCACGCAATGCTTCCAGAATTCGGCGGAAAGTGGGGAACGGATTGTCTTAACACTAGGTTCCTGCCTACACTGCTGAAGATCCTGTTATTAAAATATGCAGAAATTAGAGACACTAGGTTCTTTTTTCTGTTTTATGAGGGATGCATGAATCTAAAAATAACAAAAATATTATTTGCGATAATAGAATAATATTTTTTATTTTGTAATTAAATATCTCTTGTTAAGCAAGATTATATAAGGTGACAATATAGCAGTTACAACTATCGCATATCTATCTAGCCACAAAACAGAAGTTTGTACATGTGTGTTTGAACAGAAAATGGAGAATGCTTTGTCTCAAGTAATATTCAACATTACAATACACATTATTTCAATACATTTCAATTGAACCGTTTATTTACGGTGTCGTTGCTTTTGAATAATCTTTACATCTTTACCTTGGTTTTTAATCAGGAGTTTTTTTATTTAATTTGACTGACGGGCCCCCGTCATGCCGAGGTCTAACTAACCTGTCGCGGCTTCCATCGACGGAGAGTGTGTTGTAAGACTGATAAATGGACCACAGTGGGCGTATGCTGAAGTAAGTAAATAAGTCAAACCCCTCCAGTCTTTCAAAACTCTCCCCTTACAGCCGCCTCGAAGAAAAGGCAAACAAAAGGCCCAAAACACCTTCAATCAACATTGTGTGGAGAGGAGACATAGTCACGAGTCTCGGTTTGAACTAGGTTTATTTGAATATTTTTTTTGTGCATACTGATAAAGTTGATTTTATTTAAAAAAACCACATCGTACACTGACCTAATTTATTAGTACAGATTTAAAACCATATGAACTGATCACCCTCACCCATATCTGCTGACTGAACTTTGTATATAACCTACACATACATATAAATATGTCGATGCATATCTCTCACTTACTTTTACATTATTGTCAGATATCTGCAAGATCCTAACCAAACCAATAGCATGATCTAACTCAAACATATCTCCATCTATGTAGTTTGTAAATAAATTATTTATTATTGAATTTATATTTTGTTTTGAATTTAAACAATACACCACTACGGACATTACCAATGGAATGACCTTTTTGAATTAGAATATATATAAACTTAAAATTTTACAAGTGCAATTAATTTACTTATTATTGAATGTATATATTTTTTTATATTAACACTGTATATTTCTTCGACACATAATATCTGTTTTGCTGTAATGCAAAACAGCAAAAAATTTTTTTTCTCATATAATTTGGACAAATAAGTTCTTAATATTTTCTCTTAGAAGAAAAATTGAAAATGTTAACAAACAATGGCGTCAAATAGACTGTTTTCTTTATATATTTTCAAATATTTAATGTTAAGCTGACGAGCTTTTTCGGTTGAACGGCTTAATCAGAGGAGCTACTGGTGAAAATTGAAAAAAAAATTTTACACTGAATAGTCCATTTATCGAATAAGTCTATTATATGTATCGAACAATATCGAAAAATATTGCCAAAACGGGACAATTTGAAAGCTTCTTTTGGTAAAAACTACTACATTATTAAAAAAAGAATAGCAACTTACCATTGCCTTTCATAGGCTGTAATGTAGACACGATAAGTATAGGAGAATTCAACGCTATCGAAAGCATCCACACCATAGCAATCATCTTGTACGCGTGGCATTGTGTCTGCCACTTCCTAGACTTCAGTGGTCTGCATATAGCGAAGTAGCGCTCTAAGGAAATGGCGACTAGAGTCCAAACATCCACTGACACTGACACCGCTGTAATAGAACATTTTGAGTTAGTTTTACTATATTATAAATTTACAAGTCTTATAAAAATTAAAAAGTTGTGACAAAATCAAACAAATTAACTGGCTGTGGGTTCCAGTCAAAGTAAAATTGACTGGTTGTGGGATCGATCCCCACTCGAGGAGATGAAATATTTACTTAAATGTATATTTCCATTTCTTCGCTCTGGTGTCGAGGCAAAGCGCGGCGTTGAGTTCTGCCACTCAACACGTAATGCCTCCAAAATTCGGCAGAAAGTGGGGAACGGAGTGTCTTAACACTAGGTTCCCTCTGCCTACCCTGCTGTGTGCGGGATACAGCGTGAAGCTAATTAAATGTAAAAGATCATTACGTTATATGTCTACTTTTAGCGTCTTTGCAATGCCACCATAAATTTAGGAGATCAATTTCCGTTTGAAGTAAAATCGATTTTTCTAATATTCCTACTTCTCTAATAATTTTGGGATCATCGGCAAATGTATACAGAGTCAAGTTCTGAAAACACACAACTGGTCTGTTTTATTTACTGGTGTGTTATATAGCGCTCGGTGTCACAAGCAGAAAACTTATTATTATAATATGTCCGTCTGATAGGCGGCCGAGCGCAACAAAATGCTGACAAAGGAGAGATCGGGTGAACAGCGCCGGTGGGAAAGGAATTTCTTCTGTTCCCACACTTATTATTCCATCGTGGAGTAATTAAGTCGTAGGTTAAGTTAGATTAATTTAGGTTTAAGCAGATTACTGTTTATGCAACAATGAAGGCAGTAGTCTTAGATATAACATAGTTTGTGTGTTACAGTAAATGTGTATTACATTAATTATAGTTGAACAATTGTAATTCTTTAAAAAATACGGTATTATTATGACATCGTGTACAATGAAATACAAAGAAAACAGTTTTCATTGTTTTGATATTTAACACAGATCAATTGTGTCGCATTAGTATGACTTTAGTCCTTTCTAAAATATAATAACAATATTTTCATTTTATGTTACATAAAACAAAAGAAGTTATAAGTCATATTTCAAAGAACAATATTTTAGTAAATAAATCAGATTAGTACCTACTTACAATAAAGAAAGAAAAAAATATTTTAATGAAAATAATATGTGTTAACCATTGAGGACTATTAAGGTTGAGTGCGCTATGACCAGTTTGTCCATGCTAAGACTGTCACTGTCAGACTTTCAGCTTCTTCGAAACATAACTTTCTGCCTACTATTTGCAGGATACAGGGTGAAGCTAAAAAAACCAGATAGAGAAATCAAGAAGTCATCGTGTATACAGTCAAAATATTTCAGAATAAATTCAAAAAATTAAATAGTTTATGAAAGAAATTATAAAAGTTAATTTATTGGAAATTTTACACGCGCCAAAATTATTTACCTTTACATGTACGCACGATGAAGTAATTTAAAATGTGCGCCGCTGATGTTTTCCGTCTATTTTAAAATATTTTCTTTCCTAAATGATAATTAAAGCTTGGTTATGCAAGCAAATTACAAATAAGCTTTGCTGCGCTTATAAAAATAGGATTTTGTCGTACAGTTATTTATGTAATATAAATTTTATTTAAAATACATTTAAGTAAGTAGAATAATTATATTTGAATATGAAGATAGTAGGTTATAATCACACTTAAGATCCTAGGGATCGCATATGACAAAACTTTTTATCACGCAAATTTCAGACGAAGTTTAATATTTTGAAGCCGTCAAGAAATTTCGTTTCTCGAGTTCCAAATTCAAGACTTTTATGTTAAGTGGCGAATGGTTGAACTCAATGCAGCGTACTGTCCTAGGACAAAACGCGGTGTTTAGTCCATTGCGCCATATCTCTTTTTTTTTAGAGTGATAAAAGGTTTTCCCTATCTCATTTGTATTCTATCCACAGAATTATTTAGATCGAGATATACGTACTTTAGACGTACAAACCGATAAATGCGATGGCATTGATTGACTTTATTGTGTTGAAGTAATGATTTTTATCTATACACACTTTATATGAGGGGTTTGTATTTTTAGAATGTCGTACCTCAAAAGAGAAACGATATCCTTATAGGATCACTTTGTTGTCCGTCTGCTAAGATCAAGCTGCAATTAATATCAAATATTCAAGCCTTTGGCAACTTAGAGTACAATGCAATCAAAATATTTACATCGATTTTGCTGCAATTTGTATGAAATTTGCCGCGTAAAGAAAATCTATAGGGTCTCATAGACTTCTGAAATTTAGCACGAAGTAAGAACTTACAATACAAGAAACCAAGAGTGAAGAATCACAGGTATTATAGAAATAAAAAACTTATATTTGTAGTTTATTTCTTACAAAATGAGTACATATGCCTTTATAAGCTAACTTTTATAAGTTACTCTTCCCGTTGACAGTCCTGACATTGGTAATGAGGCTTTGGTGGGCCAGTCCGACTATAAGAAATCGTATCTTTATTATAATCTTCGTAGAGATCATCACGGGGAAGCTTGACAACGTCTGATTGTATACGCGACGGTCATGGATCCAATTTTCACTCGGGTTTATGAATTATTATCGTTTTCTCACTCCGCCACTCAGCACGCAATGTTTCTCAAATTAGGGAAAAAGTGCGAAAAGGAGTTTTTAAACATTAGGATCCTTCTGCATACCTTTCTATGCCGGAACGATACTATATATGTTTATACTAATTACTACATACTTGCAATCACCATTATGCAATAAGTCTTTGAAAGCAAATGAACAAATGGATGAGTAATTTCAGTATTATAAATTATAGAATAAACAATTTTAAACAGAATGTACACACTTTGTAAAAAAGCTTTTATAATGCATTACCGCGCACAGCACCGCGCAATATCGCGTCTGATTGTAAATTCGAGGCTACGGGTTCGATTCTAATTTGGGGAAATTACAAAAGGGAATTATAAATTAATGACTTCTCCCTGGTATGACAAAGCGTAATATTTGATCACAATAAGCCACAACAAGACATTTTATGACAAAAAATAATAAAAAATTTCAAGGTGATATTTCGCCGTTTTTTTATTTGAAATAATATTGAAACTTACGAGCGAAAGTTATTCTATCATCAAGGAAATTAAGATAAGCTTTGGCCTTTTTAGCATATATTTTGGAAATATACTTTTCAAGAAAATATAAAATTTAAATAATTTAACGCTCTGTTTACGGCTGTAAGCTAAGGCTCGAGTCCCGCGGGGGGCGCCCTTGCCGCCGATGACATTCTTATAAGCAACCACGTAGTGCTTGAACTTCCTATTACTATAAAAAATATTGAATGTATAAATTATATAATCACAGATTGATAACATAATTTGGCAAATGCAGCATAATAAAATAATTATAATTAATTCAGTGCATGTAAGATGTAAATAAATATATAATTTAATAATAACAAAAAGAAAAGTCACTTAGCAAAACTATTGTCCGTATGTCTGTCTGAATTACTGAATTTTGGTATGGTAGCATAGTACTTACTCTACTATATGCAGGATAAAAAAAACTGAGGAAAACAAAAATTGTAGTTTATTCTTTTTTTGTTCTATTATTTGAGTTATTCATCCATTTGTTGCGCACATACCTAACGCTAATTTAAAACTTATGTTATTTTCTCAGAGATACCATTGTCAACCGGATCCCATAATCAGAACCTAACCAATCTGAAAGTTTGGTTAGGTTAATAAAAAAATCATCAAAATCGGCACCCAGTGAAAAGTTCTAAGGTAACAAACATTAAAAAAAATACAGCCGACTTAATAACCGGTTTTTCTTACAGAAATCGGTTAAAAAGAAATCTTCATCGATGAAATCGTTAAATTTAAATCATATTTATTATTAACTAATAAGTTTTATAAACATCGTTCAATAATTTTATCGCTCCCATTAAGACACGTTCTCACTTCCCACCAAATTCTCCTGGAATTGCGTGTTGAGAGAGAACCCACAACCGTCGCCTTTATAATCGCACGTTTGTACTCCATTTCTACGACGGCCTTGTGATTTGATTTGATTTGTGGGTTTTGCCGCACACTAAGAAATCAACTGATCTGATTACTGTATCAAATGACCCTCATAGGTAAGTGCAACTATCTCATGGCCAATTTTTAGGGTTCCGTACCTTTTAGGAAAAAAGGAACCCTTATAAGATCACTTTATTGTCTGTCTGTCTGTCTGTCAAGAACCTTTATCTCAGGAACACTTGGAGATATCTACTTGAAATTCAAGCCTTATATTCATATCAATGGCTCCATGATTTCCTAAAAAATATTGACATTTACTTAAAAAAAAAGATATGGCCGTTTATATAGTAAAAACACATATTTCGACACTATCAAGGGCATCAAAATTCATAGAATACTTCCGGTTAATCTAGAATTATGAAATTTGGCAGTTTGCATAAACAGGTAGTACTAGTTCAGTTCTAAAAACTGTACATTTATGGTTAATTTCTAAAAAATAATAGCTTTGTAAAGCAAAAAACGCGTATTTCGAAACTATAAAGGGAATTGAAATTAATAGGGTACTTCTAGTTATTCTAAAATTATGAAATTTTCCACCTAGCATCTACAAGAAGTACTAGTTCAGGAAAAAAAATAAAACTATACTAGACTCGCGCTTGCCCGGTTTTTTTAAATAAAAATATTTCGCTTTTATACTTCTCGCTTCTACTTCTATAGTATACAAATGAGCTCTAACTAATCCTAGTCATTTCGAAATATTTGTTTACATTGAAGTAATTTAAGTTAATATTTAGGGTTTTTTTTGCAATGATCAGGACCTTTGCATTTGCATACAAGTCTCTGTTCAGGACTAAGACATTAACGTGCTATGACATTAATGGGAAGAAACATAGAGGGCGCGAATCACAATGCAGCCACTCTCATATACGAGTAATAATGTTTTCTAGTCGTTATTTTCACTAATAGGTAACTATTTCGCATCAGTCTTTAGTCCAGTCCAAGAGTACACGGCGCACATTTGTTTTGTGCAACACAAAATATTTTTCGTCATCTTTTACCTAATTTGTGAGATTACATAAAAAAATCAAAAATATTATTTAAAAAAATAACTACCAGCCTGCATGAAATCCAAAATAAAATAAAACAAGCGTAATAAGCGTTCATAAAACACAATTGATTAAAACGGAGGCTTTTAAAATACTGCTAAATGCACGATCAACTCCTCGCATATCGCATTTGTTATAACCCTTTATGCACAAAGATTATATTATATCATTTCTATATATTTTACTACTATTTCCTGTTTTAATATGCTAGTCGCGCTATGAATAGTTGATATCATGCGCACTGACCTTTTATATTTTTATGTAAGGAGAAGGATAAGTCCTTTCCGAACAAAAGTAATTTTCTCCTTTTTGAAGATTCTTGGATTCTACTATTAATATATTTGACAAGCAACGGTTCCCTCGTATGGAACCACACATAAATACTTTCTTTTGTAATAATATATCAGCTGTCTTCGTAAATATGATGCCAGTAACCACAATAGGGCTCCAAGATTCATAATGTTTTTTTGTAATTTTTGTCCTTTACCAATATATATCTGAAAGTAGCAAATATACAAGTAACGGCTTAATTTTATAAAGCCTTTCTCTACCGAATATATGTATGTACATAATTTGTACGTTATCAGTGATGTGAAAGAATGTTAGGATTTGCTCGAATCTTATTCTGTTCATGGTTTGTTGTTCAAGTTTTATGAGAATTCTTACGACATTCTTTAATTTCGCTGTTTTATAAGTTAATATGAGAAACAATTCCAAAAAGTATTTATTAAAAATATTATCTGTTACTTCACTGATGTTCGGCGTATTGCTTAATTCCACCGTTACGCCCGAGAAACCCTTGATTAAATTCTCTACAGAAAGTGATATGTCAATTTCATTCCAATTTCCAAAATCACTTTTGCTGTCGGATTCTATAATTAAAACATTTCGTTGTTTATTTCTAGTGTTGATTGACGGAACTTACCACCGCGCGAGATGTTACTTAAGAATGTCATTATTATATAATTTTATAAGTATAAAAATATTTTAAAAATCAAAATCACGCTTCACGCTATATCCCGCACACAGCAGGATAGGCAGAGGGAACCTAGTGTTAAGACATTCCATTCTCCACTTTCCGCTGAAATCTGGAGGTATTGCTTATTGAGTGGCGGCTCAACGCCGCGCTTTGCCTCGACACCAGAGCGAAGAAATGAAAATATAAATTTAAATAAATATTTCTTTTCCTCGAGTGGGGATCGAACCCACAACCACTCGTTTTCGAAATCACACTTTGTGCCTCTGCGCCACGACAGGCTTTATAAAAATATTTTATTTTATTAATATTATAAAATCGATGCTACGTCAATATTTTTACCAAACTGATATAAGATAAAATAATTTTGCTTGGAAAAACTTTATGTATTTGCAAATGCATTTTTCACAACGCTAGGATAATGTAAATAGAGTGCACCGTGGGTATGATAGAATATAAGAGTATAATACCATCACCTTTACTTACAAGAACAGGATAAAGCTATTCACTTCGATAGTAATACGTTGATCCCAAAGGAAATCTTATCTTTAGTATTATTTTTTTTTGCACAACGTCATAGCCAGTGACAAGTTTCACCGCTAAACACGGATGTCAGGAACATGCAGCGGAACGTCTGTCAATCTTTTTTACGATTCTTATTTATGCATACACCTAAAATTTAATTATTTTTTAAAGTGGAGCTAATTTTTTTTAAACAAATAGCCATATATCAGCAGATTATCTCTGTTATACAAGTTTATAAATAATTAAATAATATATATTTTGGTTCTGGTATTTTTTTCAAAAAGTGTTGCAGCAATTGCCATAAAATTTATATGGGGCTTTTGGAATCTGGGGTAACATCTAAGGAAAAGATAATTATTTAAATCGAACATAGTCTCCTTTAATTTTAACGTCGGTTATATATACTAGTCGGTTATATTGTATACTAGTCGGATATAATATATATTATGAAAAAAGAATACAAAAATGATCATATCTTTTGACTGAGTTGTATTAGAACTTAAATTTCTGTGCTCAAATATAAATCTTAATATCTGATATTAATTTCAGCTGGATACCTCAACGTGATCTCAAGTAAAATGGCCTTGACAGACTGACAGACGGACAACCTTGTGATACTATAAGGGTTCGATTTTTTCCCTTTGCGGTATAGAACTCTAAAAAATTATTGATTATTTTAGTTTTGCTATCTATACTGTTATGCATTAAATAAATAGGGAATTGTTTTGATTTTGGTTGCAAAGACTGGACGCCCTGTCACAGGTAAAATCAGAGTCATCTTTGAGAAAGTCTGTAGCGAGTTGGACTTATTAGTAGCTACGACATTCCTGAAAAACTGGATGTTGATCATAAAACAGTTTTTCGTCATTTACGAAAGTCTTGTCTTGAACTACAAGAAAGAACTTGACATTTGGATACCACATGATCTCACTGTGAGAAACCTAATGCAACGTATTTCACTAAACTGACCCAGTTTAGTGAAATACGTTGCATTAGGTTAGCAATAGTGCAATAGTTGCATTATTTAATTAATCAAGAGAAAGTATTATTTCATTTACTTTATATTAAAATTTTAAATACTAACTAATGAAGTCTCTTTTATTAGTCTTATATTTTTTTATTACAACTAGTGCAACTAAGAATATAAGCAGTATTAACTACATTTATAATTAAAATAATAATAAATTTATCAAAAAAATAATTTTCCAAATAGTCGAGGTAAGCTAGTGGCAGAGCACTAGTAATGCTCTGAGCCACACAAGAGCCAAAACTGTCCATACGATTTTTTTTTTCAAATTAGCTTTATTGCTGTTGACCTGGGATGGTCTTGACAGCGTCACCCGACGGGGAGGGGCGAGGAAGGAGTATACAAATAAAAAAAAAGAAAACACAAAGGAAACTAGAGCCATTGCATTAATTAAGCGAAAATATTAACTAATGAAATTTCTAGCGTTATTAGTTATTAGTTCAATATTTTTCTTTTATAACTAATGTAATTAAAAATTCATTGTTTTAATTTTTATTGTAATCTTTTTATTTATATTTTTTTAAATTTCATATCTCTTTTGTGCATCTTGTTTTTTTTGTATCTCACATGTAGAAGAGAAGGCAGAGGGATGTAGACTCTGATCTCCAACTTCTGTCCAATTTCGGGACATTGCTTATTCAGACACGGAACTGAACGCCGTATTTAGTCGTGTTACGATACCAGAGCCGAAATGAAAATTGAAATAATTAATTACTGAGCTACTACACTAAGCCGATGTGCCACGAGGGCCTTAAGTTTTTGTACCTCTCCCACACATAAAGGGTAAAATGTCGAGAATTTTCACCACATTTGACTACAACACAGTGCTCTACTTTACTACTCTATTTATTTTTTTATATATACAAAGCGCCGCGTTTCCATTATAATTTTCCCATTTCTATTAAGTTTTTTTTTGAGTGGATGAGAAAAAAAATAAACAAGTTATTGATTAACTAGCAGGTAACCATTGATTCGATTTTTTATATAATTATATCGATATATCGAGTAAATTCAATACATAGATGGAATCTCCTTAGGCGGAACTCAACGTAGCTTTATGTCTTGTTATTGTAAATAATAAATTGCCCTAATTGGAAATTGAACCTACAACTATGTTCACAGTCAAACACTGGACAGCTATGCCACGATGGCCGTATAAAAAAACACTTACATACAATATCTATATAATTTTTTTGAAGATATACAATAATATATAGATATATAATAATGGTCTTTAAATTTCGTATCTACTGTGCTATCAATAGAAAATAAGAAAATAATATTTTTTCCAACTTTATTGAAAATGACAGTAACACTCGAAGCTTATAAATGACATGGGCATAAATATGACCAAACTTTATATTATAGTTTTAATATTTTTTTTACCATCACAACTCAGTTTAGTGGGTCGTGTAGCAATTTTTTCAATTTATTTTCAAGATTTTTTTTTTTAAATTGAATTGGGCTATATGAATCGTTACGTTTTTGAAATGAGTGACAACTGGATATAAAGGAAAACAGTACTCATCACTGAGGACTACTCTTCACAAAGCCGGATTGAGAATAATCCGGTTCCAATTTTTGTTTACACGTCGCTTCCGTCTCGGCGGAAATAGCAACTCTTAGCGTCTTACTAGAGATATACAAAAATATTGAATTTATTATAAGCTTCTTGCTTCCTTAAAAACAAAGTTATAAGCGTTAGAGTCCCAGGGAACCAAGAAAATACGTAAATATTCCAACATATTCCATAAGGATAAGTTAAAAACAGTGTGGCGTAACTTTTCTATAGTGTAATGGCTGTAGAAAAGTAACTCAAAGATAAAATTAAAACTTAAGAGTGTCGTGGATAGCTGGATTATATCTGTGAATTAGGTGCAAGTAACTCTTAGAAATGGAAAATATTTTTTTAGCCTATATTTTATATTTTTTATCTGCTCTAATGGAAAAATTGAGACAACTTACCGCTTTTCAAAACGTAATGTTTTATGAATAGTGGAAAATAAATTATAGATTATTTTTCACTAGCTTATGTTCATAAAAGGATCATGCAAAAAAAATTAAATAATAAGTCATCTTTTTGCACAAAATAATTATAACTATTGTAAGAAAATTGACTATTTATTTTGGTTAGTAATTGTACAAAACAAAAAAATTCTTAAAGTTTTTTAGCTTCACGCTGTATCCCGCAACGGGGAGCTGGGTGCACGGCAGAAGGAGCTTAGTGCACTCAGCTCCCCGTTTTCGGCCAAAGTCCTGGGGGTATTGCGTGTTAATTGGCGGAACTCAACGCCGCGCATTGCCTCGACACCAAAGCGAAGAAATTTAAATATTAAATATTTCATTTCCTTAGTGGCAATCGTATCCATAACCTGATTTTCTTCCTTGTTTTTTTAAGTTAATTTACTTTATATGACTTACCTTGTAAGAACGGTATAAGCTTGCAAAGGATAGCACCAAAGAGGAATCGCCTATATATTTGTCCCACCAGTGTAAAAGGCAAGCAGAAAACGCCAAGCAGAAAATCCGATACGGCCTGGGAAAAGAAAAATACATGTACATATGGCTATCCTCTATGAGTATGTCCAATGACAGTCTGTATCTGTATAGATCGTAAGGTTTGATTTAATCTAGGGGAAATATTTGTGTTTTGAGAGTTAATCAATTAAGTGTGTTAAGTAACTACCAAACGCAATGGCCCAGCATCTGATTGTCAGCGCGATGGATGTGGAGTCGGAGGAATGGCGTCACATCACACATAGCAGTGTAGGCAGACGGAACTCGGAAATCTAGTGTAGATACACTCCGTCTCATTTAGATACTTCCGTTTCCCACTATCCGCCGAGTTCTTAAGCTATTGAATGTTGAGTGTCGGAATTCAACGCCGCGCTTTGCCTTATTATCAGAGCGAGGAAATTGATATTACATATATCATTCTATTTTGTTAGAGTCAAACCGTCAACCGTCGTGCTTATCGTCAGACGCTATGCTATATTGGCCTCAAAGCATCATAATTTAACACTATCAACAAGTATATGCATTTTTGAATATATTACTATATAAAACCGTTTATAAATTTCAATTCATTGAATCTTTGTATATCCTTCACGGAGACGCAGAAGCTACAAAGCTCTAAATCTTCATTAGAATATATTAATATTCAATGTATTGATGTATGAAAGATGTAGTCGAGTGAAATCCCGTGCGAAACAAAGGCGTAATATTAATCGGTCTTATAAAGGAGCGCTTTCTGAAGTTTCAAAAACTCGAAACATTATGCAGAAAAACACCCCAAAGTGCATCGAGTAGCCGTGAAACGATAAAACCCAAAAGATTTTTAAAAACCCAAAAGATATTAACCGAGATAAAACCTTAAAGTAAAAAAAATCCAGTTGTAGATAAAATTTCCTCGAAGTTGTACTATGCAAAGAAAAAAAATATCGTTTACTAATGTTAAAATATCGTATACTAAAGAAAATGACATAATTAACAAATTAACAGATGACATTGGAAAGTATTGGAAGATGAAAAATTTAAAAATTGGTTCTTGGGTGTCGTAAAAATATACTAGATAATTACTGTAAATTTTACATCTCGTTCGAAATAAAATTACAATACGTATGGAAAAAACATTTCATGTAACCAAGACATAATAGAAATTTGTAATACTTTTCTAGTATGTTCTTGCAGTAGAATTTTAACACGTGAATGTGATAAAGAACCATATAGTTATGAAAGTACGTATAAAATATTGTGTTCGGATAAAACTGTACCAGTGAACGATGAGGGTCACGCTGAGATATATAATAATGTACATAATGAACATAATAATGTATCTTAGTTGGTCTTGTAGTCTCAAATAATGTTTATTAGATGAATCAATCCAAGAAAGTTTAATAGATGTTTTAAATATATAAATTAACTAGCGGCCCATTCGCGGCTTCGCTCGCATACCACTTATAATTATTTTATTTTCCTACATTTTCCATAAGATAATCAATATAAATTATATAATTAATATAATTTATACATTCAATAATTTTGAGAAACTGCAAGCACTAATATGGCTGCTTGCAAGGACGAAATCAGCGGCAAGGGCAAAGTAA
>DWMY01001053.1:0-16807 GCA_018249775.1 Heliconius hecalesia formosus | reverse complement strand
GTGCTTACTGCTAAAGTAAGCTATTGTCACATAATGTTTGTTTTGTAAATAGCTATAAAATAATTAATGTTTAGCAATTATTAATTTAACAATAGTAATTAACGCCTTTTTATTCATTTGACATATATATTTTCATATTAATTATTTATGAAGTTATTTTTTTTTCTTGGAGAAACAAGAGCGGTAACCTAAGAATGGAATTTTCGACAGAAATTGTATCTTTTATGGATCTTCTTGATTTAGATGAGGAATTGATAGATCTACGAGCAAAACATATAATGAAAAGGTCTAGTTTCACTAATGAACACCTACGGAATTTTACTAATTTACTAATGTACAAACAACTGATCAACAGTAGAGAGGAGAGCGAATGCTATAACCACGAAGAATTCAGTTTTTTAGGAAAATTGTTAAATAATGCAAATGAAGAGAATATCGAACTTATATGTCAAATTATTAAAGTTGTCCTTAAATTAAATCCAAGTTCTATAATAGATAAATCGGAACATCTGTTACAACAAATTGTTTATGATATTAACTTGCCAGCTCAAACAAAAACGATTACTAACTTACAAAGTGAAGAAACAAATATAATATCATTGTTGAGGCTAAAGATATGTGGGAGTGTTTTAGATGCAGTTCTAGAATGTGGGTTCAAATTGTCACTACCTTTCCTTGAGACACCTTTGGAACATTTAGTTTGCAGTAAAAATGAAAAACTACAAATTTATTTTTTAGTGCATACTGTGACTCAATTTTTTCATGTTGTAACTGGTTATAACATTTTGGATAGAATTTGGAATTTTATCAGTCAATTCAAATGTACAATAGAAATAATATTAAAAGTGTTGTGTTGTCTTTCAAATTACTATTTGCCAATTAATGAAGGATCTAAACAAACTGTGCTAAAATCTGATGTCATCTTTCACTCAGAATTTTGGAATATTGTCCTTTTGGGATTATCATCTGACAACGTATCTTTAAGAAAGCAAGCAGTATATTTATCTAAAAGAGCTGTTGATTGTGCATTTAATAACAATAAAAATATAAATGTCAATTCAAGCAGTTCTTTTCACTGGGATAATAAAAATAAAATTAGCTTGAAGAAAATGTGGGACAATTATTTTATCTTATTAGACAGTTTAGAAGAGAAGCAAAGTAATATTGTTATGCCATCTTTAAAATTGTTTGATACTGCAAGTGATATAGGACATTGTTGGTTGATATGTGCATATAATATTGGGTTATCACATGATAATGCACAAGTAAAATTAAAATGTTTATTACATAGATTAAACATTAAAGTTGCAGATGAAAAAGAAGCATTGCCTATACTGGAAGCAATTAACAATATAAATTTGTATGAAAATAAAAATGACTATGATGTACTAAAACAAAAACTACAAAGTAGTTTTATAAATATAAATACATTTTTCAATATTTTTAAAGCTATCCCACTGGTAAAATGGTCACCTGTGCCATTATTTCATGTATCTGATGTCATAGCTAATGTAAAAATAAATAAAATTACAAATGACAGAGATGAAATACAAATAGTAAATTATATAGCAAATATATTGATGATACCATGTAACAATAAAGTTATAAGGAAAGCCTTTCATGTTAATATTTCTCATTTTGTTGGAAATTGTTGTAAAGGTTTACCTTGGAAGGAATATCTTAGTATATACTCAAGAATCAATTTAAATTCTGATTGTAACAATCCATTAATTAAATACATTAAAAATGGCCTGATAGTAACTGATAAGAAACAACTTTTACAATTAGCAACCAATTCACATGAGAACATGGACTTTGCCATTTTATACTTCGAAGCCCATAATGATCCTGGACTGATAGAACATGTAAATGAAATAATTCTTAAAATACAAGATAAAAATAGTAGAATGTATTCAAATAAATCTCAGTGTTTAGAAGATGTGATTTTCTTAGTACATCTTTATAAGAAAGCTATTAAAAATGAAGAAAAATATTTTGCCAATATAAAATTATATACAACGAAAGTTTTACAAATAGTCTTGCAATATGCTATGGTTCTACTTTCAAGTGATTTTGTTATAGATATTGAAAATCTTAATATATTATTTGATGGTCTAGATGTTTTAAATACAGAAATAAAACTGATTACTAATGACCATATTGTTCAATGTTATAAAAAATGTCTTTTACTTTTGAAAGATAATGTAACAGATTTTAATAAAAAACTTTTAGCTATATTTATATTACATACTTGTTTAAAATCATCAGCAATATCAGCATACAATGAACAAGAATGTTTGGATGTAGATAATTTTATAAAAATAATAGACAACATTAAATTTAACAATGATTTAAATAGAGAAAATAGTGGAAGACTGAGAAATGCATTTTTTGAGAAATCTTGTGAAATTACTTATTATTTGATAACTATGAAACCTTATATGGTGAATGATAATATTCTTAATTATATTTCTAACATATTGATAAGTGGTGGCTATGGATGCTTGAAGTGGATTTTAAGAATATTTGACAAAATAATTGTTCAATTACTAGAAAGCAAAACTATCATATTTAATTGGCCACAATTCTTATATACAATAAGAAAGGAAATAGAAGACTTGAAAACTAATAGTCAATATTTAATATGCTTAGAAGAATTTATTAGAGTTATAATAAAAGATGAACTTCTAAAATCGCCTAGCTATAAGGATATTATTACTCGATATTGTAATAAGTTTATTGAAGATGCATCCATGAAAAGTACTCCAGTATACTATTTAGTTAGGCAAATGAGTGACTTAAAGTCCTACAAATATGATCACTTAATGTTCTTATTGAGTGAAATATTACTTTATCCTGGTATACAAAGAAAAGATCAAAGGTAAAATGTTTTTATTATATTTTACTACAACTATTGTTTAAATTGCACTGCCTTGTTTAATTTACGTCAAGTAAATATAAATAGGTTTTTTTTTACAATAATTGTATGGAGTACAACAGTCTTTTTTGACTTTTTAACAAGAATTAGATAAATTAATATTTATAGTAAATCATAAGTAAATAACATTAGAAAAATATTTTATCATAAAACGATTTGTTCAATTTTTTATGAATTTTATTGTCTATAATATATTTCAGAATCTCTGATATCACAACACTCACAATATTAAAGGACTCCAGATATTATGTTGATAGAAAGTAAGTAATTTTTTTAATTAAGTCAATTTTATTTAACCATAATATCTAATCATTTAGCCTATATAATGAGTAAATTGCAAATATTTGCTAATTTAATGACGACGGTCTATGAATTCTAGTTATAGGTTTAACCCTAGAAAGATAGCCATATTTTTTTCCCCACTTTCTGCCGGATTCTGGAGGCATTCCATGTTGAGTGGCAGATCTCAACGCCGCGCTTTGCCTCGACACCAGAGTGAAGAAATGGAAATATAAATTTAAGTAAATATTTCATCTCCTCGAG
Source organism: Heliconius hecalesia formosus (assembly GCA_018249775.1). Taxonomy (NCBI): domain Eukaryota; kingdom Metazoa; phylum Arthropoda; class Insecta; order Lepidoptera; family Nymphalidae; genus Heliconius; species Heliconius hecalesia. Next base: position 13,326 of record DWMY01001053.1, on the reverse strand, counting down.
TGGGAATCGAACCCACAACCAGTCGGTATTACAGTCACACTTTGTGCCACTGCGCCACGCCTGGCCATATATTGAATAAAATATCTGTTATTATATATTTGACATATGTACATTGTGTTTATATATAAAATTGGGCTAACGTGAAATTTGCTAAAGCTGTTTCTGGCTGACTTTTATGTTTCTGATGTATGTACTATATTCTGTTTATACAATACAAAATTGTAATTAAAATAAATCAACTTCACGCTGTATCCCGCACATAGCAGGGCAGAGAGAATCTAGTGTTAAGACACATCATTTCCCACTTTCCGCCGAGTTTTGTAGGTATTGCGTGTTAATTGGCGGAATTCAACGCCGCGCTTTGCCTCGCCACTAGAGCGAAGAAATGAAAATATAAATGTAAGTAAATATTTCATTTCCTCGAGTAGAGATCGAACCCACCACCAGTCGACTTTACAGTTACACTTTGTGCCCCTGCGCCATGAGCGACCAATAAAATTGAAAAGATTTTAGAAAAAATAACTTTTATAAAGAAAAATCGAATGTTCACAAGTTTTTCTTAATTTGTTGAAGAGACAAAAGAGGGGTTTGTTTTTTAAATAAATAAATTTAAATTAATTATCTATTAAAGTATAGATTCATCTTAAGAGACCAATATTTAAATAACGGATGCATCAATTTCACGCAGACTATCTTTCTAGGGTTAAATATATATAGACCATATTTCAATATAAATCAAGAATAATTTATAGAATCATAGACTGACGATAGAAGAATGATCATAGACTTAATATGTTATGATAGTTTCTTAAAGACAGAACAAAGAAGAAAATGGTAGAAAATCGGTCAGAACAATAATTGTAGAGCATGATGAAAGTGCCCTAAAAATGAATATGTATTATATTTATTTATTACATTTCAGGTCAGTAATATTTAACTCGCACGTTAAAATACAGGCAATACGTGTTTTAGCCAAGGTCCAAGATCCAGAAGTCCTAAACAAGTTGTTTCATTACATGACACAGAAAGTTGATGAAGTTTTCAAAAATAAACTGCGTTATCACGGCAATTCTCACCACGAAAAAGTTTTGCAAACATGTGTACAAACATTACTTTTTGTGTTTTTAAAGTGTAGAAGAATTAATTTGGATATACCAGTGGAATGGTGCAAAGAAACTCTAGGAAAGTTCTCTCATCAGCCTTATGTTAGGGCGTGTCTTGAGTGGTTTATATGTTTGTGCACTTATTATAGGGTAAGTGAAGTTTTGTTCTTGGTCTAGCTCCCGCTCGCGGCTTCTTCCGTTAATTATTTACTAATTTGCATTACTTCCGTTTTCGAACAGTAGTATAATTTTAAAAATAATATTTTAGTTTCAGCCAATTAATTAAGTCATTCTTTGCAATTTTGTCGAACAACATTGTTAAAAATGTTATAACTTTTTTATTTATAAACTGATTGAAATAAAAGAAACACTAAATGTAAAGAGAAGCTTGCCAAAATACTAGTGAAACCTGCAATTAAATCAGTTAAGCCGTTTCTGAGATTAGCGTGAACAAACGCACAGACAAACTGACATACATTTTTTCAAAATTTTTTTTGATCCTATTACGTTATTAATTGCCATCTACAGCATGTTTTGCTATACAGTGTTTTTGTCATTACTATAAATGGAAACACAATTTTAAGTACTCTCTCTATAAAAGCTTAATACAATTAAAACAAAAGAGATTTTGGCAAAAATAAAAAACTGATTTTCCCAAACAAAATAATAAAATTATCGTTGTAAAATAAAACGCCATTTGTTAAGAATGTCGAACGCAGTCATAAACCTATCAAAGGGACATCGCCGCACACGTAGGCCGCAGAGTTCAAAGTTGTTTAACCTTTAGTAGTATTTTTGTAGTAATGAGTGTTTACATTATTGGTATCTTTGCGTACTGTGTCACACGGAATACAATATGGATAAACATCGTAAAATGAAAAAAAATCCTATGTCTAAATTGTTGACGTATCAATTTTTTTTTTTTTAGGTATGGGTTTGAACTATTTTTCTCTATATGCTTCTCCCGTGAAAGGAGCGTAGACGCTTCCACCCTGTACAAATTCCTTGTATAGACACCGATCCGTTACAATCCCATTATAAGTTTATAAGTATAAATGTAGTATGAAATGAGTCGTTTTCTAATTCATAACCACGAAAACAAAATCCGCCTCCGGGAGGAGGCGAGGAGACTGAGGCTGAGGAGTTCCTCAGCTTGTGCTATTAACTATTTTCACAGAATAATCATTAGTCACAAAAAACACTGATATTTAGTTTTAAACGGTGCATTCTTTTTCCCGACTGAAGGAAGGGTTATGTTTTTCGCGCGAATCTTGTATGTATGTAATTTTTTTTTATTACCTCGTATCTCCAGAACCGCTGAACGGATTTACATATTTGAGGTATCATTCGATTTGTATTAGCAGCCCAAGTGTTCTTAGATAGGTGACGTTTATAAAAAATAATAATGGCGGCTATGGTACGCCATTGGACTTAGTAAAAAAAAAATCGTTTCGAATACTACAATATGGGTATCAAATTTAAGAGCTCAATTTTAAGATTTCAAAAAGGCATATCATGATTATCATTACCATAATAGATTCTAACAAAAAAATGAAAAATAAAAAAATATTTGTAAAAACAAAAACCCCGACTGCATCAAACTAAATAGAAAATAAACAAGCCCAATAGTTTATTAGGATTAACAGTCGGGACCTATAAGTAATTCTTCAATCAATAAAATCTTTACCAGGAACCCCGCATCATTTAAAGAGGTCCCGACTGTTACTCCTAATAAACTATTGGGCTTGTTTATTTTCTTTTTAGTTTGATGCAGTCGGGGTTTTTGTTTTTACAAATATATTTTTTTAATGTCTAGTTTATCATATTCATACATTTGTCATAATAATATAACGTATATCTCTTTGTTGTGGATTCGATCAACTAAGTTAACTTTGATTTCAAGCCGTTGAGCCGCAGAGTGGTGTCTGATTTTAAACGTGACAAACGATGAATCTACTACGGGTTCGATTCCCACGCGGAAGAATGATTATATATATTTTCATTTTCTTACTCCGGTAAGACAATAAAGCACTGCGTTAAGTCTCGCCATTCTTATTTCCTTCATATTACTAGACATAACTAAGTATCCGTGGTGCAACATAGCAGCCTCGGTACCAGTTCTCAATATTGTAACACGCACGGCAAGGTATTTTGTCCACCACCATTACTATGAGTGGCAACTACTTTTGTGCATCTTTATATATATATATATATTGTCAATTGGTTATTATTTGAAAACTAAGGTAAATTACTCTTCTTCCAGATTCTTCTTCTTATTCCAGAGCCCAAGTGGCTTAATTAGTAAATTTTTATAATAGTATAAAAACCGAAGTTAATTTGATTTCAGAATACACTGGAAAATCCAGAACTAATATCCTCAATATGCGTACCCGACGTGTCTTTACAATCTCAATGTATAATACTTTATTGGACTGTTTTGCACAAAATAAATACTGGGAAATGTACCAAAGAGGAATTTGAGTTAGCCATGGATTATCTCTTGTCTCATACAATGGGCCCTGTATATAGCGTCCGTTTGAATGCTCAATATATGTCAGCAAAGTTGTATCAAAGAAGTGTAACCCTAAACTTGGGTAATGAGAAATATGCTCACACAATCGATATAGTCACAAAAACTTTAAAATCGACGGAAGAAGCTAAAGATAAAACTTTTATTAAATTAAAAAAAGATTATTTAGTTAATTCCTTTGATATCGTCGAGGATTTAACTCCGTGTGGCATATTTTGGGCTACAGCCAAATTTGGTAACAACACAGAAGTTATGGACGATGAATATTTATATGATGCGCTAAACGAAATAGATAATGCAATTGTTTCCCAGACAGAAGATGGTTTCATTAAGGAATGGAAACATAACCATAAAGATAATACGATTTTATTAGAAAAAAGTAAGAACACAGACGAAAATATACTGACTTTGGACAATTCTAATGAAAGTGGTACCATCCAAAAGAAATACGTGCCGTGGAAGAATATGAATGATATTGATATTTTTGATACGGAGAAACAGGTGAGCTTTTTGAGTATTTTTTTACCTTCCCTTGTGTCTATATGTGTTTCATTTGTCCTGTAATCTGCATGTCGTCTAATTTGTTTGAATATACATACCTGATCCTGTGACAATATTATATTTTCGTAGCATGGACCTGATGTCCTTGTTAGAAGTACCAGGATAACGAGATTTCTACTTTTACAATTAAAGTGTGTTTTTTTAGAGATTAGATATGATTTTTATTGTCTTTTATTAATTGCGTGTTATAACTTGGGAATAGTCTGACTTCGAACAAAGTAACTGTAAATTCGATTCCTGCTTAGAGAACTTTGTGTGTTTGTTTGTTTAAAATATATTTTTTTTTGTGTAGATGACAAACAGTTATATTTACTTTAAAATGACAAACTAAAAAGACCTAAATTTAAAGTTTGCCATTTCAATCGCATTTTATTATTATTTAAAATGTATCATTATCTGTTATCATTTTTAATGTATAAATTAAAGCCATATAAAATGTATAGCATTAGAAAAATCTAATTCTAATATTTATTACAGATAAAGAAATCAAATCTCATAGTGGTAGCGTCATTAATAGACAAACTCCCAAATCTAGGAGGAATGGCGAGAACCAGTGAAGTTTTTGGTGTACAGAAATATATTATGGACAGTTTAAGGCATTTACAGGACAAACAGTTTCAGGGATTAAGGTATTTTTTAAACATTTTTAAAGTGTTATTCCACACTTAGGACAGAGAAATACTTATTTAGAAAACATATAAAAACCTGGACCTGGTCGGTTTCCAGGAGGCGCGGGTTCGAGTCCCGCTACGTTCAAATTTTGATACGTTTTCTAAATAAGTATTAAGGGATTTATATATGTATTTATATTATAGGCTGTAGACACACAGAGGAGAAAAAAAATACATATAATAAAAATGTAACTGGTCGCTGTCTGTACATGAAAGATGTATGAAAAACTACTATTGGGTGGCGTTTATGATTAGAATAGAACGCTGAACAGTGCCGAATTATTAGAATAGAATATTTATTTTAATGCCAGGAAGAAGAAGAAGAAGTGTCGAAATAAACTTGTGTCTTCTGTTGAGGCATACCTCGAGAGGGGAAAAGGAATTTAGTTCAATTTAACCCCCTTTAAGACACAAGTTTGCGCGTTAACCACTAAAAAAACCCCTTCTTCGTATCGCCAGTCTTTCAAAACACTCCTCTTGCAGCCGCGCCCAGAATCAATATATTGGACCTTAATGTTTCAAGTGACTGCCGTTGTCGCGATCATCTGGACAGCAAGGCCAACTTGGTCTCGAAGAAACTGGGGGTCATCAACAGAGCGAGACGGTACTTCACGCCAAATCACCGATTGGCCCTATATATGGCCCAGGTTCGGCCTCATATGGACTTCTGTTCACGTATGTGACTCATCTCTGGACTGGTGCACCCCAGTTTCAGCTTGAACCATATGATCGCATACAACGCTGAGCCATTCGAATCACTGAGGACCCAATGATCTGTGAAAGGCTCGTCGAGACGTCTCCTCGTTGTGCGTTGTCTATCACATTTATCATGGGTAGGGAGAGGGAGAGGAGGCCGCCGGATTACCCGCCGCCGAATTTTCTAACTGCACAGTACGTCATTAGCTAAAATATCATCCACATCACCTGGATATGTGGCAATCCACTACTGTGCGGTTTCGTAGGAACTTCGCCACGCCACGGAGCTGTGGAATGGCCTACCCGCGGCAGTGTTTCTAGGTCGATATGACATGGGTACCTTCAAAAAGCGCGACTATTTCCACCTCCAAGGCCGGCAACGCACCTGTAGATCCTCTGGTGTTGCACGGGGTCGTGGGCGGCGGTGATTACTTACCATCAGGTGACCATTAGGTGACTCGAACGCTCGTTAGCCTTGTCCTTTTCCATAAAATAAAACCCAAAACAATGATGTTTAAATTTTTTGCCTGTTTCTCTATGCACTTAATTTTAGAAATGGCTATTTAGAGATAGTCCCACTAATGAATTTTAGTAAATTATATATTTAATGTTTGTTTTAAACCGATTGGTTCAAAAATAAACAAAATATACGGTAAAAAAATCACTTGTATGGTAATTATATTCGGTGAGTGTATATTAGTATATACTGTATTCCGCACACAGCAGGGTAGGCACTTTCACGTTCCCCACTTTCCGCCGAGTTCTGGAGGCATTGCGTGTTGAGTGGTGGAACTCGACGTCGCGCTTTGCCTCGATACTAGACCGAAGAAATGAAAATATAAATGTATATAAATATTTTTTTCGGGTGGGAATCGAACCCACAACCAGTCAGTTTTACAGTAACACTTTGTGCCCTGCACCACGACTGGCCTTATATGTACAATTATGTATTATCAGTTTCCACGCACTACATATTTAGTTTTAATATTAGTTTGAGGCCAGTTGTGGCGCTGGGGCCGTAAGCGTCCGATTGTAAACGCGCCAGATTGTGGGTTCGATTCCCACTCGAGGAAATTAAAATATTGAATATTTTTATTTCTTCGCTTCGACAATGAGGCAAAGCGTGGCGTTAAGTTCCGCCACTCCTCACGCAATTCCTTCCGTGGGTCCCGTAAACCCATATCGTGAAGTTAAAAATATCCAAATATTTTCTTCTAACAGTGTATCGGCCGAACGGTGGATCAATGTAGAAGAAGTTCGTCCGACAAGTCTCAAAGAATATTTAATGAAAAAAAAAGCTGATGGTTATTCAATAGTTGCCGCAGAACAAACTTCCAACAGTCAACCATTGCAAAAGTTTAAATTTCCAGAAAAAACATTACTTTTATTGGGGTATGTATATTATGTAATGTTAGATTACCATGATACGAAACGTCATGGCTGTTTTATCCCTACTAAGATGAATTAATTATTTTAATTTCACCGCTTTGGTAAAACGAAACGCGGTGGTGTATTTCGCCAGTCAAAAATGCGTGACTCAAAAAAATCTTAAATTGCTAACCTAATTTGAAATGTTTCTAAAATTTATGGAAAGAAAAAGAAAATTCTGTGCAAGACGATGCGTAATGCGATAAATTCGGGCTGGATCACCCACACACGAGATTTAGCAATTTTTTTTTTCTTATTTTTCCTTATATCAAGATAATCTTGACGTTGAGTTCCTCCCAAAATAATACAAAAAGTGGAAAATAAAGTAATAACCTCGCTTTATACGATAGATTCATAAACTAAAAGTATCTAAAAATTACTTTAACCGTCACGTTTAGTCAGATGCTGCGCCACGGCAAAGTAAAAAAAATGTTTAATTTAATTTTATTTATTTTCTGTTACAGACATGAAAAAGAAGGCATACCTTGCGACCTTCTTCCTCTAATGGACAGTTGTGTAGAAATACCACAACACGGTGTTATAAGATCTCTAAATGTACATGTTACTGCCGCCATATTTATATGGGAATATGTTAGACAAAATATGCTTAAATAGATTATTTTTATATTGTATATAGGTAATTATGTTTTTATTGGTGTTTTATTTACTTATATTTTCAGAAATTAAATGTATGGAATTTAGTCTTGGTAATGTTTGTTCTGTTTTTTTCTATCATATAAAGAGTATTAAAAAATTTTTTTTTAATTAATTTCAATATTATTAAAATGTAAAATATTTTAAAATAACTTAAAATAAAATGGCATTAATTTCATTTAAATATGAATTTACGTAGAACTAATTTAAGAGACCGGTAATGGCGCAGGGGCACAAAGTGTGACTGTAAAACCGACTGGTTATGAGTTCGATCCCCACTCGAGGAAATGAAGTATTTATTTTCATTTCTTTGCTCTAGTGTAGAGAGAGGCAAAGCGCGGCGTTGATTTCCGCCACTCAACACGCAACGCCTCCAGAACTCGACGGAGACGGAGTGTCTTAACGCTAGGTTCCCTCTGCCTACTCTGCTGTGTGCGGGATAGTGTGAAGCTGATTTAATTTTTTAATTTTAAGTGAAAGTAGCTTAGCCCAAAAGCCAATTTACATATTTGAGTTAAAATTTTGGTTATATATGGATTGTATTAACTAATTCGCATAATATTTGATTTATATAATTATTTAAATAAAAAACTAATAAAGAGAGAATAAAAAAAACAAAACAGAATAACTCAATCCTTTACTTCAGATTTACAAAAGAATTTCACCATTTTTGGTAAAACAGTAACTTTGACAGGTTTCACTTCAAACTCCTCCTGATCTATAGCGATTACTACGTCTGATTTATTTTCTAACGGGTGAATTTCTAATGTCCTAGCTTTGACTGCTTCTGGAACATCACTGTTACCATTTAACCGCCTCCATCCTTCTGACACGAATTCTGTATAATTATACTTATTTTTCCCTAAACCAACACTTAACACTGACATTCCATCTTTATTTTGTGGCTGAACTCTAAAATCTGTACATTTGAAGCACAGTTCACTTATCATGGAACATTCCGGATTGACAATTTCTATCACTTCTTTTTGTGGTTCATTGGTGGGTATGAAAAACGCCCATTTTCGTTTAACTTCTGGCATTTTAGTTAAACAATTGTTGCAACCTACACATGGTGGTGTATATTTTAATGTTCCACTACAATCCCAGGATAAAGAATCTTTGTAGCCATTAAAAATATATGACGCATATCCTCTTAAAGGTCCATAAATCCAATATTTATCATTCTTTGCAAGTGTATCTCTGAAGGCTCCCCATTCAATAGAAGTCATGGCGTAAATAGGTTTAGGTTTAGGATTTTCGTCATCATCAGCCAAAGGTTCAATTTTCATGACATCTTTCCAAGTTGTATTATTTTCTATGATAGCCATGCAAGCTTGAATTAATTGTTTTACTTTTTCTACACCATCGCCTCCAGGAAATAGATCGTTGCCCAGACTGTTGGTACGACCGAGAGGTAGGACACCTAGTGGAAATCTGTTGGCCTTGTCATTTCTCCTTAGTAAGCCTGTAAAATTATACAAATAGTAGAGGAGTCGAAGAGGGGACTTTCTAAAGCGCGACAGATTAATATACTGGAGAATTCCTTGTACTTAGTTACGTACTTCCACCAAATATGAGCCCCATATATATGGCCGCTAGGATAAAGGGTCAGATTCGTAAAAAAAATATCATTTGAAATTCTCCAGCGCGTCATATTATGGTTGAGTAAGTTAGTTACATTCTAAATCGTTAAATTCAAATATTCTATTTCAAACATACACTTTTTTATGTACAGGGTATTTCTTGAGTCTTTTAATTGATTACGATCCATCATTAAAAATATATATATTCTCATATTAAGCAAGTCCCTTCACATAATCGTCAGATTATGAGATAGCACGTCTAGGGCATGAAGATGAACTACTTATCTGACGTGCTTGAGTATTTCAAAGTGACGAAATTGTTTTCGCACATTCTAACATTCCTGCGAGCTTGCATCACATCTAAATCGTCAGATTATTATATAAAAGCTTTGTTTCAGGTTCACTTAACACCCCCTTAAAAAACTGACGCGCTCGATAATTTTTTCCTCTATCATAGAAACAGTCAGATTAACATATTTACAAATACGTAGTTTTAAAAATACGTAGGAAACGAAAGATGTCAATATCTGACGCGCTCGAGTATAGAGATGCAATAGTTTTTTTTTACATTTTTAAAAACCTATAGCCGCTCACCCCACCAATCAAAAGATATGTATTATATGACATTTTTTTCTTGTTATCATTATGAGCCTCGAGCAAATCCCGAGTTAGCATCGTCAGCTCCCCATCTAAAATATTATCAATTCATTGTCAATTAATTAATCTAATTTAAAAAACCTATTGAGAGTTGTGGGTGCGGTCCCCCTTTGGAAGAAAAAATCGTTTATGTGGTAACTAAATGTGAATTATTTCGTCAATTTTATTGCAATGCCGTTAAAAAAAATCTAAAAATATGACATATTTTACATATTTATGGCAACTAATGCACAACTTATTAGACGGGACTGTTTAGTCGGTAAACCAGTGAGCACGGACGCGTGGTGGGGGGCGTTATTCGATCGAAAAAATAGAGTATAATCGATCGACTATATTCTATTTTTACTAAGCTACTCAACTAAATTGTAGGTGTTCAGACACGTTTAGCTACTAAATAACTCGGCACCCAAATGAGACGCTAGTATAATGCAAACTAAATCCACTCTATGGTCTTGTGTATTGGAAAACAACTTGGAATTGGAAAATAAAATATATATATTGCTTTGAGGAGGATATTGATTTGAATTTCTCATAACAAATATACAATATTGTTAGTGGACTCATGTAAAAGAGGGTCAATGTAGGTGAAAATGACTATAAAAGAAGTGGAATTGTGTCAGTCAGGGGCAGTAAAATATGAGAAAACATACTATATATTATTTTTTGCCTTTTAACAATTACCTGTAACCGTTTCAGACACGGTACCATCTCCACCCGCAACTATTATAGCTTCTGTACCCTTTAATGTTTCAACAATTTCTTTGGCATGCCCCTCTGATGTAGTCTGTATCACATCCACTTGTAATCCTGCCAAGTGCAATATTGGTTCACAGTATTTCTCATATTCTTTTTTAGCTTTACGTTTATTTGCAACAGGATTTAGGATAACAGTAACAAGAGTTGGGTTCCTGTCCATGGGTATTAATGAGTCGCCATATTTTGAGGCTTCCTTACATGCTGCTTGCATTAAAATGCTTATTCTGTAAAGTAAATTTAATTATTTTAACAACAAAAATATGAAATTATTTAGTAGAGAGCTTTTTCAATTGTTTCTGGATATGTTCATTTTCACAGTATATGAATAACAATTTAAAAATCTTAAAATATATTTTGACATATCACTTTTAAATTCTGGATTTTTAATTATTTAATTATAAATTAGGAATGTGGTGATGTAACAGAGAAGTAGTTATTGACATAGCCCAAAGAATTAGAAAGCTGAAGTGGCAGTGGGCCGGTCATATCAAAGGTGATAACCATTGTTATAAACACATTCTGCATCATGACAAGCATGACATCCTTGGGCTATGTGCAATGACAACATATTCAAATTGCTTGACATTGTTTTAAGTAAACTACCAGAGATCAGGCTCAGTGTGTTTCAGAGAAGCGTTTGTCCAACAGTAACAGGCAAAAACAAGCTGATTACAGAAAGAACCTTATTAGCTTTCTAAATAGATTTCTGAAGGTATTGTGTAGAGTGATGGCACTTAACGCCACTCTTTATCTCGATACCAGAGCAAAGAAATGAAAATTTAAAAAAATCCTCACTTTCTATTCATATAAATTAATATTAATATTTAATCTCATTTAAACTTACTCATATTTTTCTTTCAGTTTTGTCGCACCGTAATAAACGACGATTGCTCCAACCACCGACTTTTTCCAATTATTACGCAGTGTTTTACCAATTTTTATTATTTTCTCCATTGTATCTTTTTTATTAAAAGTAAAATATCAATTATTTACAGAAAACGAATATTGTTAAAGGTTATGTGATATATCAGCTGTTTAAAATGACAAAAATATCTAATGTTGCCTATCATAGCATTTGATTTTTATTTTATTCATAATATTTAACTGATTATAAATAAGTCGAAAAGAGGTTTGTTATGTTAAAATAAAATCATATGGTTATTAAAGGTTAATAGAAAATATATTGATTAAGTTTACTTTTAGTATGAGATTTAGTTATTGAGAAAAAGTGGGTAATATTAAAAAAAATACGAATATAGCTTAGTTGTTATTAGTATAGAAATAATCTGTTCTTTATTTTTATATTTCACAATAATTACCTGTAATAAAGATATTAGTTAAATATGTTTAAATAATTATTCAGTTATATTTTGTTTTGCTTACCTACCCGATTTTTTTTGTATTATTCGATATGACAACACTATATTTGACAATTAGATCAACATACCCAACGATCTTGTTAGGTTTGATGAATTTTGTTTAATTATTTGTTGTTTCATATAATGAGTTCTGTTAAAAATGAGGACAATAAGTTACCGGATGGATGGGTTTTGTGTCAATCTAAGTCTATTCCAGGAAGGAAATATTATTTTAACAAGAAAACTGGAAAATCTTCGTGGTCACAACCGCAGGTGAATTACGAAATTGTAGCATAATTTAACGAGTTTTTTCTGGCATATTTTATTAATTTCACCTTTTTTGTAACTAAACACTTCTACCATTTACAATTGTTACGTTAATAATAAATATTTATAGACAAAATGACAATTTTATTGACGATACATTTGAATTTTCTTATTTAAAGGAAGATGACAAGTCTGATAAAAAAAATAGTAAAAAGGAGAAACACAGGAGATTGGAGAAGAGAAAAAGAGAAGAGCAATGGAAAAAGGGGACAAAGAGAAAAAGTGACTCCCATGAAGATAACGCAAGTAAAAAGAGAACGAAACATGGTTTGTATTAATGATATGTTTATTGTTATTGTAACTAAACATTAATGTCTTTACATATTTTTTTATGACTAATGACCATATAGCAGAATATTAGGTATTTACTTGGATAAAAATTAACAATAATATTATTTATTTAGACATATCTGGTTCCTTGGCAAATACCAGCAAAAGAGCATCCACATCACATAGTGAACAAAAACGCAATGAGTCTCCAAAACACACAAGCACTCCAAAAACTACACCTTCAAAAAGCTTTAATAAAAATGAGACTCCAATGAAACAATCTCCTGTTAAAAACTTAGCTAATACAAGATTATCACAACTTAGAGCATTACTTAACTCTGAAGCTAAAGAAGAAGAGGATCCTGATTTACCTAAAAAGCCAAAAATAAGTCCAAAATTTAATGAAAGTCATAAAAGAAATGATAATAGTCCAAGTTTTAATGACTCTAAATCAACTCAATCACCAAGTAGTGACAGTTTACAATCTATTCCATCACCATCACAATTTTTTGCTGCAAATAAAATTATATCTTCCATGAAAGCTCAATTACCAGAAGAGTATTGTAGTAAAGAGAAACAAAAAGATACATTTGCCGATATAGAAAAAGGTATTTGCAGTCAAACTACAGAATATCCATATTCCAAACATCCTGCCACACCCCCTCAATTTTCCGAAGCTAGTAAACTAATGTCAGCCATTAAATCAAAATTGGCATACAAAGGGTCTACATC
>DWMY01001052.1:0-16833 GCA_018249775.1 Heliconius hecalesia formosus | reverse complement strand
ATTTTGTGATTTATTGTTTATTCACTTGTTCACAGTCACTGTCCACAATATATGTCGTGAATCGGATGATTATTTCACCACTCAACTAGTTTTGTTGATTATTTATGCACTAATTACTACTTTTTATGAATATTTCTACGGAGCGTATGTTACAAGAAGCACTGCAGCGCCCTCACCTAAGCTATTATTACCTAAATAAAAAGAACAAAAAGGTTCGGTCCAACGAAAAGCATTTCTATTACAAGAGAAATACGGTTACTCAACTCGCAATTAATGTTAATGTAAGAAAAATATAAGACATTTTGATTGTTCTAAATAATTTCTACACCTTTAATATTTTTTCCTATAATTTTTTAAATAGAGTGGTCCAAATATATACATACAAACTTAATTTTGTATAAATACATAAGCTATGTACTCGTATATGTAGTTACATAGGACACACAATTTGGCGCCGGAAGTAAACATCCAAGTGTGATTGGTCTCACCCGAGCTATTCGAACTTTATTGAAGCTCAGCAAGAGTGGACCGGACGTGACGCGAGACGTGACTCGTGTGACATCATTTAGGAGATTAACACATAAACTTGTGTAAATTAGTATTTTGTGTATATTGACTGCAATATATATGCATATATATAAAAAGCTATAAATATGTATATTTATATTATATTTTATATATTTTTATAAATATACATATTTATAGCTTTTTGTATCGATTATAATTTGATATATAAGGTGGAATCGCCTGCTCCTTTTACGGGAGTAGCATATAGGGTAAAACATTTCAAACCCAAACCTAGAAAAATAATCAAGATTCCTCAACAGTTTAGACGTAGGATTATTATTTTCGTTTCAAGATACTATACTGTGGCAGTTATGAATAGAACCAATAACGTAAAAATCTACTACTACGAAAATACTACTAAACATTGTCGATCTGCCACTTTTCATTCTCAAAAAATACTTACGCAGTTACCTATTTTCTATATCTAGAGGACCTGTTGACGTGTATTATAATACGCGTTGCCATAGCAACGTGTATGCCACTTTATAATGCAAAAGTTTTGTACATATTGTCAAATGCATGGTAGTGCAATGTTTTATTTATTGATTTAATGTATTGAAAAATATTAGCGTTCTGCACTTTTCCTTCATATAATCAATAAGTGTGTCAAACTTCATACTTGGAAAAATAGGGGTCTAAAGTTTTTGCTTCACTATATTTAGAATATTAACTTTAATTTATGTAGTGTTGATGGTGAATAATAAAAGTCTACTCACGTTTAGCACTGAGTTTAATCAACACCACTTTAAATGTACATACAGTGATAACACAAATGGCAAAATCACAATTAAACACTGTATATAAGAAAGTCAACCACAAACATATATATATAACAGAACACGAAAGATACGAATTTGGAATAAAATACTATATAAAACCAAGGACCGTATGGAAAGCGCATCGAGTGGTAATCATCGACTGTTATATATAAAATATGCCGTCGACAAGGGGGTAGGCGTAAATGTTAAAACGCCTCACCGATTCGGTCGACGGCAGCGAGCGCTTTCATATAAATAAACTAAATACGAATACTCACTATAAAATACATAAATTAAATTAAATGTATGTTTGTATATAAGTTATAAATAAATAAATTATAATATTGAAATATATAAATGACACATAATAAATAAACTTTAAATGTAAATAATAGTTCCCTACATTTATATTTCCATTTCTTCGCTCTGGTGTCGAGGCAAAGCCCGGCGTTGAGTTCTGCCACTCAACACGCAATGCCTCCAGAATTCGGCAGAAACCTGGACCTTGGACCTCAAAGGTTGCGTACCAATATCATAATTTTATATTAACAGGAGTTAAGAAACTTTTTTGTGGGCGTATGTATATTCATTTTGTATGAAATTGATTGCAAACATAATTTTTTAGAGATGGTTTTTTCGTTTAAATGAAACGAAAAAACCTTACTCTAATTTCGTCCCGAACCTATGTTTATAATTACGTTGTAAACAGTATACAATATGCGGCATAAGCAGAGCTTTGATATTAATTTTAGTTTGTATACAATAGTTTTTGAGAAAAACTTTCTTCACAAAGATATAGACGGACAGACAGAACGACTGCCAATAAAGTGATCCTATAAGGGTTCTGTTTTTTCTTTTAGATATATGGAACCTTAAAAATGACTCAAAAATAAACAAGCTTTATCGGGTACAAAATACAATTTGTCATACGTCACATCATTATAAGTAAGTAGATTTATCGTACCTGTTAATCTGCTACGAGTAGAAGCCATCGTGGCGTAGGTGGTTGTGCTCCCACTGGTGGGAATACTTTTATAATGTATGAAATACTTTACGGTTTTGGATTTCACGCAAGGAAGGTATTTACCTAATCCACATAAACATTTACTAATATACGGTACGATTCTCAAAATTACATACGAAGATATAAGCTGTTATATCGTACAAAGGGCAGCAGTATCACATACGCTAGGTACGTAAATATTGAAATTATCTATACATACAGGGTGATTTAACTAAGACAATCTACGTATATGGGAGGTACTAACAGTACGAGTATAACATGCTGTGTAACGGTGGTTAGCTAGTGGCTAGGGGCAGTGGCAGGCAGGGAGAGGGTAGGGGGTTCAAGACAGACAGACACCAAACTAGCACACTCACCCCTTCAGTTCTTTGGTCTGTCGTGATAGTTTGATGGGATATCTGTAACAATGTGCAAACCACGCCTAGTAATGTGCGTTAGTATGAATTAAAATTGGCAATGACAACATTGAAAAAATTCATTAATTATTAGTAAAATTTGTTTAGTATGTTCGTACATCACTCAATTAAAGTGTTTTTAGTGAACTTGGCTGTGACTTCCTCCCGATATATATTTTAAAACGTATGAAATCTTGATGTATAGATGATTAAGTGTTAGAAGTATTATTTAGAAAAAGTATTTATTAGAAAGTTTGTTATAAAAAGTAAGTGAACTTATGTGTAGAGAGTTTGTGATAACAAGTAGTAAAAAAAATTATTTAAAAAATTTTTGTTCTCTTATTTGTGTATGAGTAACGTCCGAACATACATATTTTCATGTAATGTCTTATTTTTAATAGTCAAATTGTTAATGCCACAGTAAATAAATATAATAACAGTGCGCAAAATGTTAGTGAGTAACTTGAAAAGTTTGTGTTATTTGAAAGTAGTCTTTTTTGTATATAACTATAATTTACATACGAGTATGTAGAGAGGTCGTAGTGGTGTTTTTGGCTAAAGCAATACTCGCTTCTATATGATGGGTGTGCAGATAACCTTCTACATGCTTTTAGTTTCTCGTTTTTTTATATTGAATATTTTGTGAAAAGAAATAGCTGCTAACTATATATAATGATTTACCCCATAAACCCCATAACTAGTTATTAAATATCCAGGTATAACCTTGTCGTGAATAAATTAATTACTTCCAGTTATAAATTAATGACACAGACACACAAATTTCACGAATATCTATAGAACTTGGCACCCATTTATTTGTGTGATAAACATACATATTTATTGTATTAAACTTGATTCCCATTTTTACATTTCTTTTAACGAAACATTAACTTACTCGTATATTATTCCTAATTTATTTAAAAAGTCATAGTTTTTTAAAACGTTTCTGCCATTTATAGTATAATATATTTTTGGCTTATTTACTTAAATTAAAATTAACAAAATAAATAGTATAGCAGGATAAGGGACTAGTGTTAAGACACTATGTTCCATACTCTACGCGCTTTGTTTTGTTACTAGACCGTGGAAAGGAAAATAATTAATTCCCCCAAGCGGTAATCGAAACCACAAATGTCGCGTTTACAATCGGACACTGTGCCGCTGCGCCACAATGGCCTCAACTATATACATGTTTAGTACATTTGCTTTACGCACGAATCGAAGCCACAATCACATACATTTCGACAAGTTTTCGCCATTATGCAGTTAACATTGGTAATTGGTGATACTGATAGGTTACAACAGTGTTCATACAAATTTAAGCTCGTTAGTAACTCGAGCAGCTTAATTGGCGCAGCCGGGGATATGTTACATGCACTAGATTCGGGTTAGTTAGTGTTTGGTTAACTTTGGAAACATTGTAAACCGAGTATGTAAAATAAGAGAATGTACAAATATTTTTATTTACATCGGTATGGCCACTAAAAACGCAAATTACATCAATAAAATATCAGCGGCACACCGTCTTGACTTTAAAGGCGACGGCTGTAGGTTCGACTCCCATTCGGGTTGAGTTTCGCCATTCAACACGCAAGAAATTGATAAATGGGAGAAAAGGATGGAACGGATTGTTTTGACACTAGGTCCCTTCTTCCTCCCCAGGATATGTGGGATATAGCTTAAAGGTATTTGCTATACATTATTATATGTGATTTTGTTCAAAATCACGCTTTCATAGCATGATAGGCAGAGTAAATCCACTTTTTGCGGTAGATGAGTACCGGGATAGTCTCAACGGTATAGTAGATCAGAGAAGTAAAAATAATTAACTTCCTTGTGTTGGGAGCAATGTATAATAAAAAACCTTTACATTTTTTATTGTATTGAATGAGGTAAAATGATCTGTTTCTCTACTATAGTTTTTGAAACTCCTACATTCGATATGGCAAGTAAATTAAACTTCTTATGGTCTATATATTGAGATAAATAACTGCTTCTTATACATTTGTTACTGTGTACCGGACACCACTCAGCGACGGACGTGCGGCCGTCGCGCGTCACCGTTAGCACATTGTCCGAACAATACTGAAATGTTTAAAGTACTGCAACATATCCAGGCTGAAGGTAGACTGAAGGTATAAGTGCTCGTATATTTTGATTCAGTAGAAGCTTCATTTTTTTATGTGCTCCAAGGGACCATAGACCTGAATATTTCATTGATTTTATTGATATATCCACGCGTTCTCGAGATAAATGCTCTTGACAGACGGACAGACAGATAACAAAGAGATCCTATAAGTGTTCCATTTTGAAGTACGAAACCGTAAAAAAGGTAAAAGTATATAACATCTAGAGTTAGGACATCCGTTCCCAATAAGACATTTCCGTTTCGTTTGTCACGTATCTGTCAATCATTCAGTTTTCTCACTCAGAAAAAAGTATATCTATATACAAATACTGCGACTTCTTTTCTTTTACAACTATGAGTAAAAAAGTAGAGACCAGAGTGACTCACGCCGCTATATATTACTACTTTTGTAACAAGTATTGGAACATATTAGGTATATTATAATACTTTGCTAACTTAGTAGACTATGGGTCTGAAAAGCGGGCGGGGCGAGGCGGGGCGCGGCGGGGCGCGGTGCGGGTCATCTTGTTAGCTATGCAAATCGGTTCGTATTTCCCTCATTTACATGCAAATGGTGAATTATTTAAATTAATTGTTTTATTTCGACTACTCCACCGACTAAGGATGTTTTTAACTTTTATGACTATACAAAAAGGTACACCATTATTTTTTATAGAGCATCACAACAAGCGTGCTAATTGCAATATAACTAACCTAACTTGACTTACTCACCAAACATTTTTAAAAAATATCATATAAATTGAAATAATATTATAATAAATAGATAAATAAATGAAATAATATGTAGTAAGTATATTGAAATTGTGTTAACAAGAAATTACTGGACTCATTTTAATAAAACTATGGTGTTTTTTTAAGTATTGTGATAATGAATAATATTTTCATATTTCATGCCAGTATAAAAAATAAAGATTTAAGAAAAAAGAGACAAAATTGAATTGAGAGAAGTCTTTAAAAAATTATAAAAATCGTGAAAATATATAATAAAACACTTCAAAAACATACCGTTCTCTTTGGAATTTGAGTGACTGGACCCGTTGGGCGGATTTCTGACGGAAGGTCCACAGATGGAGCTGGTCATCCGCAGTGGCTGTGACCAGGGCGCCTTCGTTGATAAGGAACTTAACGTGCAGGACGGCTTCCCCGGTTTCATGCCGCACGTGAGCATCTACTCCGGGACCACCTAATCTGGTGATTGGTTCAGGAAAATAATGCGACAATTGTTTGGATTTAGTTAATAAAATTGTATAAATTCGAAATATATTTAATATAATATGATCAACAAAATGGAATATTCCGCTACTTCCTATTCCCTTAGAGATTTCGGGAAATTCTCTTTTAGTGTTCTTTTTAAAGAATCTTCAAAACGACTTATAAGCAAAGTTCCGGCTGTGCGTGGTCTGTCAGTCACTCAGTAACTTAAGGCTTTTATACACATATATAGATGAACGGATGGGTTCAAAATGAATGAGCGAAAACATATTTCGATCAGTTTCAACGAATTTTCTGTCATCAAACTAGACAACAGTAGTACATTACTGTACAATTACAAGCTGACAGCTAATAAATATCCATATATTTGCCTTAATTTTCATTTCAATAACCGATTTTAAAGTTATCGTGATGAAGCGGGACAACTTTTCGCAGAAAACGCTATGTTTGTCTCTTTGGATTTTTTCCACTCGGATTATATTTATTTTCTAACTCTGGTAATAAGACATGGTATGGCGTTGAGTTTGCGCCACTCAACACGCAATGTTATGCGGGGTACCGGCTAAAAGCAAAATATTTCCACCACGAAATCAAACAATATACTATAAAAACTTTTGTTTTATCATTCATAGGCAGAAAGGATCTAGTTTTAAAAAAGTTTGTTCTCGCCTTTCATCCAAATTCAAGGCAATGTACGGTGAGTAACTGATCTCTACGATGCATTTTATCTTAACAAAGGGAAAATTAAAATAAACTCAATACAATCATTCCCCTGAGTGGGAATCAAACACACAATCATTATATTAACAGTCAGACGTGTTGTACCACGATGCATTGTTATGTGCATTACAGTCAACGCATAGCAATTTTCTCCAAGACATTTACGGGCTGTAATCTTTTAATGTAAATTAAATTGCGTTTCTCACTGCATTGCTCCATTACAAACGTAACATAATTGCAAGCAAATACTAATATACACTAGAGTGTAGTGCAGGGCTGCCCAAGCCAGATCACCTTGCGGGCCGGTTGGATGGGGAAAAAAAGAATATTTTTTTACATTTATAGATTTTAAAAGTTCAATTGATTCCTAGATAAATACGGAATAAAAGAAAAGCTATAATAATCTAAATACCTTATACAATTACATAACAATGTTTTCAAGCATTCGGAATTTTGTTCTATAATATTCCGAATGCTTGAAAACACGTAGACGCTTGAAACATACGTATGATAGGCACCACATGCGGTTATAAACCTAGGTTTGGTAGATATTTCTGTAACATTTGGTAGCAAACTTTTATTTCTGATGAATTCTGTTGTTTGAGTTGTGGGGCGTGCCCAACAAACGGACATACATTATTATAAACTAGAAGTGACAGTACAGTAAGTAATATTTATTTAAAAATTTTAATCTAATCAGGCAAGTCGTGACGCAGGGGCACTTAGTGTGACTGTAAAACCGACTGGTTGTGGGTTCGATCCCCACTCGAGGAGATGTAATATTTACTTAAATGTATATTTCCATTTCATCGCTCTGGTGTCAAAGCACAGCGCGGCGTTGAGTTCTGCCACACCCAATGCCTCCAAAATTCAGCAGAAAGGGGGAACGGAGTGTCTTAACACTTAACATCCTTTATCCTATCCTGGTATGTCCGGGCAGCGTGAAGCTTTTAATTTTTTTTAGGATATTTAAGATGCATGCGGCTCTCGGTACGTCATTTGCACCCCCCTGGAGGATACATGGAGGCTGTGAGAGTCAACCGACTGTCGCGCACAAAGCCTTCGTAAGAAAGCTATTATTTTAATGCAAGCACTCGGTGCACCGTAACGGGTTTCGGGGCCGTGTAGGGATTCATAGGGTATGTTATGGATGGATATATAGATAAATATGGCAAGAAAAAAAATGTTGTTTTGTTTCACAGCAATCACAGTTAATTATGCATTTTCCTCAATAAAAAGGATTAGCACAATAAGTTTATTGGTATAGATCAATTTTTTACTTTCTACTCATTTAGGGACACTATAGGATACTCATTATAAAAATAAAGCTTCTTTCACTCTATATCCCGTATACAGCAGTGTAGGCAGAGAGATTCTAATGTCAAGACACTCCGTTCTCCACGGACCGCCTAAATTTTGAGACATAGCTTGTTGAAACTAAACATCCCACGTTGACATGACGAATTTCTAATAATATATCTTAACTAAGTGTTACGCTGTATCTTTAGCGGGGTAGTCAGTGAAAACGGAGCTCTAAGTGCTACATACCTCTTTCGCCTCGTCTACTGTCATCAACCTCTTCATACATGCCCTCGTGCTTTTTAAATGACCTTCCTCCAGTATCTTTTCCATCATAACTTCTTAATTTTTTTTTTGCCATTCTTTCATCACTCATTCGTTCGACGTAAGTAAATCATTTGAGCACGATCTATTTCATTCTCACCGTGACATCCTCGCTAGTACCTGCTATTCTGTGTATTCTCATCATTGCAGATTCGTATCTTCACAGCATTCATCCTTCTTTCATTCTCCTTCTATTATACCCACGTTTTGCTGCCATATAACAGCGCCAGCACCAACACTGGGTTGTGTAAGGCCAAACGTGCAGCTGTGCTGACTCTTCGCCGTTTCATCGGTGCAGCTAAGGCTGAACCTTGACTGGGAACAATACGCCTTTCCGCATCCATCAGTAGAGATTAAAGATACTACTTCAATCTCTACTGAACATACTCGTACATCCCAAATATACCACTTCATTCACTTATTTTAATATCTTACCATTTGCACCGATCTTGCATTCAGTTCTTTCTTTATTTCTTTTAATTATCACAACTTTTGTTTTAATAATGTATATTTATCTTAATATGATATGACTATGACCACTTATACAAAGTTTACATCGCATTCCCCCTAAATTGTGGAGGACCCGTTCTTGCTGCCGGTGGGTTGTTGTTTAAATTAATAGAGGTTCTATGTGTTAGATGCAATTATAATTTGGCTCAGTCTGGCAAAGAAACATATATAAGTTGCCAATTCGTAATGAATGATTATAACAATGCGAACGGAGCCGTCGCGGTTTTGGGTTCGGTTCCAACTCAGAGGAATGAATTATTTTCATTTCCTCGTTCTGATAACAAGACAAAAAGAGGCGTTGAGTTTCGCTATCGAACAGAAAATATCTCGAAAGGAAGGCGGAAAGTAGCGAATGTAGTGTGTTAACATTATACACCTTCTGTCTGCTATATGTGGGATGCAGAGTACAACTAAAAAAATGATTAAAAACTGTTCACATATTCATCCTAAGGTAACTCAAGTAATTTTAACTTTATATATTCAACTTCTACAGAAAGTTGTCCTCTGGAACAAGAAGTTTTTAGCATGTATAATAATGTAATAAAAATTTTATATGAAACGATTCTTCTTTTTTTCACTTACAATAATCAGGCCAATAATAATGTAAAAAAGCAAGTATTTTAAAAAAAAAATACATGCATAAATATATATTTTATTTAGATAAGCTTTAAGTGTTTATTTGTTTCAAGGTCCATCGTGCGTCAGTGTCCCTACAAGAAGTTACTTCAAGAATTTAAAGCAATGGTCGTTTAAACAAGTTTAACAGCGATAAAGTTCGGTATATTTTTTTAAGCTTCCTTCCATACTATCTATATATATAAAAGGACTTGTGCTGACTGACTGAGGTAAGACGCACGCACAGCCGTAACCGCTGATGGTAGAAACGTGAAATTTGGACAGATGTTTATTTTCATATTCTGGACATCCACTAAGAAGGGAATTTGAAAAATTTTTACCCTAAAGGGATGAAATAGGGGTTGAAAGTTTATATGGAAAAATCTTTAAATCACCACCGATTTTTATAAAAAATTAAATTCAGACTGTTAAAAATATTTTATTGAACACATGTTTCGTGTTTTTTTTTAAATCACCCCTAAGGGTGTAAATAAGCGGGCGAAGCCGCGCACGCCCTCTAGTTACATTATATAAAGTTTCTTCTAGTGGGAATCGCCCTCACAACCTGTCGCGTTTCTAGTCGCACGCTTGTGCCCGTGTGCTACGTCAGACGTGCTTTAATCAACAAATCTTTAAATGAATCATTGAATACATGTAATTTTTTTTTCTAAATATAACTAAGTAGGATTTATGTCTGTGAACTTAACATTTTTTCAACAAATCGAATTTTCAACTATGCTCTGCTGGCATTTTTACATGAGTTTAAGTTTAGTAATAGATTTTATAACAGAAATATTATATTCTGTTAGAAATCAAAGAGTTCCCGTGTCTGAGCATAATTTTATCTATTTTTAAAATTACTTTACGATTCGAACAATTTACGAAATTAATATTGTTCTTGTTTATTTTTTTTTCTTCGTGAAATCAACAGAATTGTTAAAAAAATATTAGGAACTATTTTACTCATCCTATGTGTGCAGTACTCGCCCCAATTTTTATTTACAAAAAACTGATCTGCCAAGTTTTTTAAATAACTTAGTAGATATATTTTTTTAAATAACTTTTTATTGGGGTAAAAACGCCAGAACTATTTTTAAAACCTATGAGGAACTATAAAACTCAGCTGCATGCGAAGCGAACTCCATATTATTTTTGATCTGCTGGAGAATGCTCTGCTAAGTTACATGCATGTAGGACAGCTACATGCATGTAGGATTTTTTATAAAAAATATTTTCTTCTACACATGTAAACGCCAACGTGGCACAATCATGTAGTATGTAGAAAAGTATGATTATGTAGAAAATTCTCAGCTTCACGCTGTATCTCGCATGTAGTAGAGTGAGCAGAGAGAACCGTCAAGTGTCAAGACAAGTTCCGTTCCGAGACATCCTTCGCTCGTACGCCACGCTCTGGCCACACCGGGCAAATAAAATTAATATTACTTAAAACACCCCCTAGAGTCGAGATTGGAAGATGAAGATTGGAGAGAATGAGGCCCGCATTTCCGCTTATCCCTGACTGCTATCACGACAATAGTGGGTTCCTTTTCTATTTACTTCCTTACTTCATAGGAACTATTTCTATTATACCATAATTTCATCGTATTTCGTTTAAAAATAATTTGAATCGGTGTACGCGTCCCAGTTCCGCAATGTTACGTTTTGCCGTATCGAACGTGTCCGTAATTTACAGTCGATGGCTGTTTCAGCAATTTAAACAGCTAGAAAATTTGTTTATTTTAAACGGATCTGTACATATAATATGCTAAAATTGTATCCGATGCTGTTTGTACGACGATATATGGGGAAATGTATTATTTTTATTTACATCATTTATCTATGTAATAGTCACATAAAACTTTATTTTTTAACATGTTTGTCTGTATGGCATTAAACATTTTATGTTAAAATATTGTGATTGACAAATTAGGATCCCCAAATGGGCACGTGAGGAGGTTGATGACGATGAATAAGGCAGAAAGAAAGAAAGAGGTAAGTAGGTACTTTGTAGCATTTAGCACCCTATTCTCACTACCTCGCCAAGGATTAAACTTGGAGCTAAAAATATTTAAATTTACTCAATTTATAAAGCGGGACTAAATTACGTGGCGAAGAATGCTCGTCATGTTGGCTCCTTGAGGAGTGAAACGCTAAGAGATGATTTTTCAGAATTCCTACGTGAACGGGAAAAAGCAGGAGTTTACAATATGTAGTCCACCAAATGATTTGTTGCAGGCCATAATTTGTTATGCTATAAGTATACAATTAAATACAAAACTTGCTTAGTTCACTTTCTCAATATATTAATATAAGACAACCAAACCACGACTTCATACTCATATACTCTTCATCATCAGAATAAGAACAAAGTAAGCAAGTTTAAAACGTAAACTAAGTAAGTTATCTCATTATACGAGCACAAACCTACTCGTATGTGAACGGATAATGTTGGTTCTTGAGCATTTAAATTTCTTGTGTACTAACTCGAACGGAACTATGAATTTATAATATTTTAAAGTATTTTTAAAAATACTTGAGGCCAGTCGTGGCGCAGAGGCATAAAGTGAGACTGTAAAATCGACTGGTTGTGAGTTCGATTCCCAATCCTGGAAATGATATATTTATTTACATTTATATTTTCGCTCTGGTGGTCGAGGCAAAGCGCGGCGTTGAGTTCCGCTACTCAACACGTAATGTCTCTAGAACTCGGCGGGAAGTGGGAAATGGAGTGTCTTAACTAGACTCCCTCTGCCTACCCTGCTGTGTGCGGGATACAGCGTGAAGCTTATTATTTATTTTAAAATAAACGTAAAGGTGTATAGACCTTAAGGCATGGTTGCACAGACTTATTAAGACTAGGGGCCACTCGGGCAAATCATGAACTGATGGCGGGCCGGCAGCCAGAAGTATAGGTAATATTTATTTTTGGTTTTATTCTGGAATAGAATTCAATATTTTTTTTATTTTTTTGTACGAGAGTATTATTTTTGCCGTCGACGGGCCACCAGTATTCGACCGGCGGGCCGCGGTCTGTGCATCCATGCCTTAAGGTGTACGACGTTTATCAATCGATGTTTCGCTTTTACTTCTTATATTTTGCTCAGTATTTTTTAAGTAAAATAAAAATGATAGTAGTGGCGCAACTTCGAGTTCATTTAGTTGGTAAACGCAATGTGTTTGTAACTCTATTTTAAACAGTATACCGTAGATAACATTTTATTAAGTAAGAGGCTGTCGTTGCTCAGTTCCCTAAAAACACGGCGGTTGTGGGTTTGATTCTCACTCAGTAATTAATTATTGTTATTTTCACGCTCTGGTAACTAGACAAAGCGCAGCGTTGAGTTACGCATCACAACACGCGTAGTGGGCGATGTTTATCACGAGGGGTACGGAGTGCTAAATTACAAAAGTTAGTTAAAAAGGAAAACTATACAAAATAAATCCAATTATAAAAAAATATATTTTCTTCATTATTAATCTTAAGTAAAAACTATGACTGCTAAGCTAAGCCTTATTTCAATTAGACGCATTCCAATAGTACGTTAAGTGAGAATTTTGTACGAATAAAATAGTCGAGAAACAATCTTGGTTTACTCGCATTGCTTAAAGAGAATGTTTCTATTTAGTTAAACGTCATTGAAAATTACTATATAAGAGTTAAATAGAAACGATGTTTTCGTCTATTTTTAATTCATTCACCTTGCGGTAGTTTGTGTCATCTCCCCGCTGTGGAACTGATAAATAACGAACTAGCGAGAATTCGGACGAAGAGCAAAAACCGGAGTGTAATAAACATCAACATTAGAATCTTCCTCTAAGAGAGAGAAACGAACCGAGGAAGACGCTATCGGCAGGTTGGCCGGGGCAAGGTTCTGTGAATTAAATATACTACAATACTACATCAAAATGGTTATTTATTTCAAAGTTGGTCGGGCAATAACGAAACTAGAAAAACCGTGTATTTGTAGTCAACTGTACTTAATGCGGACGACGATCAACATGCAGCATAAAACAAATCACAAATTAAAAAAATATTAAAAACAATATTATAACCTCTCTGCCTACCGCCTGCCAGCTATTTCCGGTATAAAGCGTAAAGCTGAAAAATATTTAAAATAAAACGATGTCATAAAAAAATTCTTTATGTAAATATTAATTAAAGATTTTACTAGGGATATATATATATATATATATATATATATATATATATATATATATATATATATATGTATTTTGTCACGGAAGATAAGGGCGGATAAGAAAAAAACCTACAAATAATATACTTATTTAGAACTTAAATACAAAACTATTTAGAACTTAGTCCAAATTTTTATACGTTTTCTAAATAAATATTTTTTTCCTAAGTGTGGAATAACACTTTAAATACTTAATACAATTTCCTTTATTTTGACACTTACTTTAAATTTGATAGATAGTAAAGAAAATTAATAACAGCCTTAGTGATAAGTTACTCCGCTCTCCTCTCGCCCTTTTCAGAGACATCGCCGGTGAATTACGTAACCTCCACTTAACCACTAGACCAGGAAAACAAAAGTGTTCAAAAATATAAGCACTAGCCCGAGAAATCGAATCCCCAACTACCGAATGTAAATTTTGACCACGAAGGTAAACATAAAAGTAACGCGAATGCAAAAAAATGTAATACGCCCCGTCAGGGCTCAAACTGCGAGGGCGGAATGGACTTCCAAATTGTTAGTCCTCTAAAGCAAATATTGGGCTTGCCAAATTAGTTTTTTCACATCTTTTGAACGATCTGGTAGCGTCGTTTAGGAATAAACATTTACGTAGTTAATGTGCGTAATACTTACAAAATATAAATTTGTTGACAACATTTGAGATATATTTCGTATAGATTAGATGGATTAACGCAACTCGACGCCGCGCTTTGTCTACCCAAGCAAGGGTCTTTTTTTTGCTTCACGCTTCATCTCGGAATCTACACTAGTTTAGACACTGCGTTCTTAAGATATTTCCATTCCCTATTTTCCGCATAATTATAAGGCATTGCGTGTTGAGTGGCGGAACTCGAAGCCGCGCCTTGCTTTTGTTACCAGAGAAAAATGAAAATGAAAGTATTAAATATTTCATTTCTGCTCTACTTAATCAAAATCGAATTGGGTTCGATTCCCACTCGGGGAAGACCTTGGCCATAGAAAGTGAGCGTCAATATCCGTTAGGCCTACACTTATATCGGAAGTCGCGAGCACGGTAACACGAAAGGTACCACCGCACGTTGGACTCAACATTAGTGATTAACGAAAAGAAAAAACAACATCTCTATAGTAACAAGTGAAACGCAAACAGCTATACAGCGATACGTCGTCTCACCTCCGACCCGCGGCGCTAATTAACTCTAACAAAAACTAACTTTGTATTATATTGCTTGTGTATTTCTTTCCAATGGACCGTTTATACTATAATAAGAAGTTATATACGAGTACAGCACTAGCGGCCCCGCGCGACATTGCCCGCTTGAGCTATACGAATGTTAATTATTTTAGTATCTATACTGTTATTTTATTCAGCTTTACGATTTATTCCACATGTAGCAGGGCAGGTAGAGCGAACCTAGTGTTAAGACACTCTGTTCCCCACTTCCCGCCGAATTATTCGAGGCGTGAGTTGGGTGGCGGAACTCAATGCGTACGCCTTTACCTGCGTAAATTCCGATCCCAATCCTAAATCTATATCTTAATATCTAGGTATGTTTTATCATACAAATCATAATTTTACAAACAATATTAAACAACAACGTAAAATATTAAAGATATTGTAAATTCAATAACACGGTTGTATAAAATAGCTCTTGTAACAAGTAGGAATTTTGTCGAAAAGCATATTTTAAATTGAAATCACTTTTTTATTTATGAACCGATTGTAATAAAACTAACACTATATGTTATGCGAAGCTGGGCGGAATCTAATATTGAACACTACTTTTGAATTGGTAAAACCGTTTCATTGTTTGGGTTTCTATTATCTATCTATGTATATAAAAGGACATGTAGCTGACTAACTGAGGTAAGACGCACGCACAGCCGTAACCACTGTGCGTAGAAACAGTGAAATTTGGACAGAGGTTTATTTTCATAACCTGGATATCCACTAAGAAGGGATTTTGAAAAGTTTTAACCCTAAAGGGTTGAAAGTTTGTATGGAAAATTTTTTAAATCGGCACTGATTTTTATAAAATTTGAAATTCAGGCTCTTGAAAATATTTTATTGAACACGTGTTTCATGGTATTTTAGAATTCACCCCCTAAGGGTTCAAATAAGTGGTCGAAAGTTTATATGGAAAAATCTTTAAATCGCCACCGATTTTTATAAAACTTTAAATTCAGACAGTTAAAAATATTTTATTGAAAACGTGTTAAGTGTTTTTTTTTTAGAATTCACTGCTAAGGGTGTAAATAAGCTGGCGAAGCCGCGCGCGCCCGCTAGTTATTAATAAATAAATACTCTTGTTGTACCTTTTCTGACATATCTTCCATATACAAGTATATATGATATAAAATATTCTATAAATATGAGAAAAAGATGTTTTCAATATCAATATGTCAGTCTGTGCGTACAAACGACGCTGTAACAGTTAAAAAAAAATTAAGTGACATCGTTGATGCGTAGTAGTAGATTTTAATACTTTGGAGGCTTTTTAACATAGCCATGGTAGGCAGCGTTAAATCTCGCCAATTAGCTAACTTTGTCATGAACACGGCCGTATGTAGTACGTGAATACGCTTATGTCAGATGACAGCTGTCAAAATTTATACTAATTGTAATTGATCTCTCCACACGCAACTAAATAACCTCAAAATGGCGGACTCCCCCTCCACCGCGCGGTGCGTCAGTGTTCTCGTTTATGGTAATGAATTCTTTGATTCTTTAGCTATCCAGTAGTATGATTTTATTATTATTTTATTTCATAGATATTCGCGTCAAAAAATGTAATATGCATAAACATGTAAGCTTTACTACAAAAATACTTAAGTAACCTGTATTTCACTAGTACTAAGTAAATTGACTTTCACAAAAATTGGGGGTCCAAGATGGAAGGCTTGCTCGCAGCGACCCCTGCCAGCCCTTACGAGGGCTGCAACGTTCCATCCGCCACATGCACCTCGAGAGAGCGCACTGATAGGGCGTCCCCCCAAGGCGACGCGCACCAGTGCGTCCCCGCTGGTGTGTCAAGTGGCGACGAATGCGGCGTTGGGGACCGCCACCCAACACGCCATGTCCGGA
>DWMY01001051.1:0-16850 GCA_018249775.1 Heliconius hecalesia formosus | reverse complement strand
AGGCAAATCGCCCGAACAGAAAGAAAAAATACTTAAGGGATTAGCTATGCATGAGATACCACTTCCTGAACCAAAAACAGCTTCTGAAAAAAGACTTCATGATAAAGTTCGTGCTGACCTTGGTATGTCACCACAACCAAAAACCCCCTCAGCTAAAATAAAATACAAAGATGCCGTTGCTGCGGGATTAATAGCCCCATTAGAAGGAAAAACACCTTCACAAAAGGAAAAAATATTAAAAGGACAAGCTGCACTAGGTATTCCACTTCCCGAAGGCCGAACGCCATCAGAAAAGGCTCTCATAGCCAAGGTCAAAACAGCTGTACCGGTACCAGTAGGTGAAGTGGTCCCTATAAAAAAAGTTCCGTCAGAAAAAGTGCGTAAAGCTAAAGCAGCTGGCTTATTGACACCTTTAGAAGACAAAACTCCCGAGCAAAAAGAAAAAATACTTAAAGGATTAGCTATGCATGAGATACCACTTCCTGAACCAAAAACAGCTTCTGAAAAAAGACTTCATGATAAAGTTCGTGCCGATCTTGGTATGACACCACAACCAAAAACTCCCTCAGCTAAAATAAAATATAATGATGCAGTTGCCGCGGGGTTGATAGCCCCATTAGAAGGAAAATCACCTTCACAAAAAGAAAAAATATTAAAAGGACAAGCTGCACTAGGTATTCCACTTCCCGAAGGTCGAACGCCATCAGAGAAAGCTCTTATAGCTAAAATAAAAGCTTCTGCTCCAAAGCCAGAAGAGAAACGTATACCAGTACATATAGTTCCATCTGATAAGCTACGTAAAGCTAAAGAAGCAGGTCTTTTAACACCACTCGAGGGAAAGACACCAGAGCAAAAAGAAAAAATTTTAAAAGAGCTAGCTTTGCATGGAATTCCACTTCCTGAACCAAAAACTGCATCAGAAAGTAAAGTAATTGATAAAGTCGTGGCTGCATTAGGTATGCCTCCACAACCAAAAACTTCATCTGAAAAGTTAAAATATAAACATGCTGCAGCAGCAGGACTTATAACACCATTACAAGGCAAATCAAAACCACAAAAAGAAAAAATTTTACGTGGTCAAGCTCAATTAGGCTTACCTTTACCCGAGGGTAGAACAACCTCAGAAAAGGCTCTTATTGCCAAAATTAAATCAAAACCAAAGTCAGTTGAGAAAATTAGTCGACCTGCTCTGCCCCCTCAAAAACTAGCAAAATTAGATAAAAAGACCGCTAAAGTTATGAAGGAGAGCAAAAAACCTAGCGACGAATGTATCTGTGATTTGTTAACACCTGAAACAGAAAGAGGCTTAAAAGAAGCTGCTTCAATTGTTAAAATACCCTCAAAAAAGTTACAGAAGGCAAAAGCTGCTGGATTATTAACACCGTTGCAGGGCAAAACTGCCAAACAAAAAGAAAAAATTTTAAAAGATTTAGCAATGCAAGGGATTCCCCTCCCAGAAGCGACAACATCATCAGAAAAAAAATTATTTGCTAAAGTTCGCGATGATATTGGATTACCCCCAGAACCCAAAACTTCAGCAATGAAACAAAAATATGATAGGGCTCTAGCTGATAATATTATCATACCATTGGAAGGGAAAACTAAAGCTGAGAAAGAAAAAGTTTTGAGAAAACAAGCAGCATTAGGACTTCCTTTACCAGTTGGAAGAACACCTTCAGAAAAAGCTTTGATCGCTAAGGTTGAAAAAGAAGCTGTCCCATCAGAAAAACTTCGGAAAGCAAAAGCTGCTGGATTGTTGACACCTTTGGAAGGTAAAACGCCTCAACAAAAAGAAAAAATTCTCCAAGGATTAGCAGAAGCTGGTCTACCGTTACCAGAAGGAAAAACAACTTCTGAAATTGCATTGATTCAGAAAATTAAGCCAAAATCAGAAGTAGCACCTAAATTTATAGCCACTGAAAAAGAAAAGGTTAAAACTAAATCTAGGAAAGTTGGCGTGCCTAAATCAAAAGGCGGTATCATTGAAGAATTTCAAGATATTGTTAAAACGACAACTTGTGATAAAGGTTGTGGATGTGACAAAAAGAAAATACGATTTAAACACAGTTATGTTAAAATAAGAGTAACTTCTCCAGATATATCTTCGTTATGTCCTTGCCCAGAAGAATGTTTACCTGGAGTAAAAGGAGGCGTATTTACAGATAACGAAGGTATTAAAGTTACAGTTGGACGAGTCACCTGCATTCCATCTAATCATTCAAGGAAATTAAATGGAAATGATAATTATGAAGAAAATTATAAATATTGCTCAACGCTCACGCGAAGTACAACGTTCAAAAATTGTACCAACAAAAAAAAAATTGATTCAAAATCCGAATCAGATATATCTTTATCTCGCCGTTCATTTCTTTATAACTCTGATTACTATTTAAAGAAAAACATTGCATTCGTTGATTCCTATTTATGCAGATACAGTGGCAGTTCCTCGACTTCCGTACAAAATGTTTTAAGTACAGACATTTCATTTAACAGCTTTAACTCTAAAAATTTCCTGAAGACAAAATCTTCAGTAAGCTTAATAACCCTTCCAAGTTCAGTCAGCGTGTGGTCTTTTTCTGCTACGAGTCATTCTACTTCTAACTGTAGCGATAAAGAAAGTAGTTTAATGAAAAATTACATTGATAACTACGATACCATACGTAACATCTTATTACCACGGCAAAACAAAGGTAACATTAGGTAAGTACTTAATGCTGATAGTCTTATTAGGGTTCCGTATCTCAAGAGAAAACAACGGAA
This sequence comes from Heliconius hecalesia formosus, assembly GCA_018249775.1. Lineage (NCBI taxonomy): Eukaryota > Metazoa > Arthropoda > Insecta > Lepidoptera > Nymphalidae > Heliconius > Heliconius hecalesia. Next base: position 14,090 of record DWMY01001051.1, on the reverse strand, counting down.
CGCTTATAAGATCACGCTATTGGGCGTATGTCCGTCTGTCAAGACCATTTATCTAGAGATTATGTGGAGATATCAAGTTGAAATTAATATAAAGGTCAAATATTCAGATTCAGGTTTAAAATGCAATCAAAAACAAATAAAAGAAAAATATTGAAACAACATTATAAACTTAAATTTGCAGTTCATTTTACACAAAATGCAAACGCATACGCCCGAAAACTTAAGTTAAATAAAGACTGGCAGTCTTTATTTTCTAAATTATACTTACCGATGACCTACAATCTATCACTGAAAGACCTACAATCTGAAATTGATACAGAATCGTCGGATGGCGATTCCGGCTCGCACTTGACGGGTTTTCTTTAAATGAATATACTTTTCTCTTTACTTCATTTATTACTTTTCAGCTATTCTTCTTTAAATACCAATGAGTATAGATTTGCAGCTCATAAAGAAATTCAAATATATAGAGCAAGCGATGTAAATAATAACGTTTTTGATAATAAGTTAAATAGTGCGCGTAGTGGAAGCAAACACATTATTTATGTTGACGAAATCGACAATAAAAATGAAATTGCAAAATTATTAAAGAAAACAATATCGGAGACAAATAACTTATATAACTCGTCCTCTTTATTTATTATCGTTTCGAGTTCATCGGACAGCTCATCTGATTACTGTAGTTCAACAATTTGTCTTGATCTATCTGAAACACATTCTATTTGGAATCCTGGGACTAGTGGTCTCCATCGTAAGTTGTTTATTCATAAATTGTAATTGAATATTTCTCTTAAATTGTTTACAAAGAAGTAATTCGATTTCATTTCATAGATTTGCGCGAAAAACAAAAAGGTTTCAAAATCAGCACGCGTGGAAATGTACGAGATTTGGATAATAGCGACAATCTACTATCGCCTCAACCTCGCGAAATTGCAGAGAATCTGCTTAATCCAAAAAAATACGACAAACTGTTACATCGAAACAATTGTAAAAGAATAGTTAGTACAGACACCACTGAGGATAGACCATGTTGCTGCGAAGTAAATAATATAAACAGTGATCACCGAGACGTACGTGTACAACGATCTGACCGCATCGTCTCAGAATTTCTCAAGCCTATGATTCTTAAAGATGTAGTTAACCAAGGTATGGAAATCCTGCAATAAGTTTAACGTATTTTATTAATATACTGCACAATTAAATTTAAAAAAAAACAGCTTCAGGTTGTATCACGCAGGTAACAGGGTAAGCAAAGAGGTCCTCCTAGTGTTAAGATACACGCTGTGTGTGAATTCTGGAGGCTTTGCGTGATGAGTGGCGGAACTCGAACCCACAACCTGCCACGTTTACAGTCACACGCTTGTACAACGCTTGCACCACCACTGGCCTCTCTAAAATTTTTAATCGACTTCGTTTTTAACAAGTACCTAAAAGTTACAAAAAACTAAACAACACTTTTTATGAAAAAAAAAATAAGTCGAGTGAAAAATAATTATAGTATAGTATATTTATACATTGCATACATTAATTTATTTATTTTATAAGAAGTTAATAAAATGAGGAGATCCTATATTCGACCACTACATTTTTTTTATACTACGTTGTTACTAAAATATAATTAATGCGATGTAATTTCAGGATTTAGCCATGACTATTATATGCTGGATTTGCCAGACACTCCGAAGTCGTCTTACTCATCGCCACATCATTCTAATCGCTGCGAACCGACTCCAGTCCGCTTATGTAAATTACCACCATGCAATGGACACAATTTATGCCACGATAATGAGCAAATGAAAAAAAGACATTTCGTACATCCCAATGATGTTTCACCAGCTACACCTCAATTTTACAAAAGTTGCGACTGCAGCACAGACAAATTAATAAAACTATTCGAAAAAAACGCAAAACAACTCGTCTCGATAGCTTGCGGAGATTCTAATGATGATTTACGTAAAGGATGCAATAAAATGGAACGGAGTAAGTAATCATTATCATCATCAGACTGTACTCGTCCACTGCTGCACCCTCTAGGCCTCTTCGCTGGCACGCCACTGAGCTCGATCTTCAGCTCTTCGCATCCAGCCGTTAGTCTTTAACGAGTGCGTCCTACCAATTATTACATACTGACCCGAGACGTAGACACTGACAGTGCGATTGCACCAATTTAAAGTCGCTCAGCGTGGTATGGAAAGGGCTATACTTGGAGTATCCCTAAAGGATCAAATTAAAAATTAATTAATCCGATAGAGAACTAATATTTTCGACATAGCCCAAAGCATTAGCAGGCTGAAGTGGCAGTCGGCTGGTCACATTTGTCGCAGAGCCGATGACCGTTGGGGTAAACGCGATGTAGAGTGGAGACCACGCCTCGACAGGCGTAATATACGACGTCCTCCAGTTAGATGAGGAGACGACATTCACAAAGTGGCTGGCAAATGCTGGATGCGAAGAAGTTTGATTATTACAATTTTATAATATGCAATTTTTTCTTGTATTTTAGTGTAACATATTATTACTTTTTATCACCATTTATTTTTATATCATGTACTCCCTGCTTAGAATAGGGTCATCCTGATACAAAAGACAGAGCACGGCGTCAAATTTCAAATCAAATAGATCAGACTATGAATTGTGAATATATTCAGAAATCTAAATGTCATATATTTATTATGATCAATAAATTCAAAATTCTGTTATAAAAAAGATAGAAAATATAGAAGCAAATTGTAAATTAACAATTATTTTATTGTTACAGGAAAAGTACAAATGCCTTATGAAATTACAAGTGAACTCAATAAATGTAGCTCATGCACGTCATCAAAATCGAATCTACAACCGATTATAGCTCGTGATAACAAAAAATACTCTTGTCCCTGTGAAGAACACCAAAAGGTGCCACATATGGATGTATATAGCAGAGAATTCGATTCCACGACCTTTAACAGACAGAACAACTGCCAGTGTCCAGATCGGCCGCAGAAGAAAAAACATAAAAACATAGTATGCGAATGTCCCGAAGAACCAGAACTTGAATTCGATATAAGCGATTGGTTCGATGAGAAACAATTAAGAAAAATGCAATCCGATTTAACACAAACAACTTCGGGCTTCAAAATACAAATTCCTCGTAAAAAATCTGATTCTGAAGTAAGTTTTGAAGAAGCTTTGAGATATTATGCTGAAAATTTAGAAAACATTGACGACGAAAAGTGCGGTTGCAAAGATAAATCAAAGAAGAAATCGAACGCTAGATGCGAGTGTCAGTACGAACCACCGCCGCCCTTGGAGCACGCAGAGCCTATTAGTGAACCATTCACAGGAATCAAGTTTCGTATTGACGGTAAAGGCACGGCATCGAAAGGACTTAGTGGCATCTTGTGTTTTGAATAACTTATAAAATGTATATAAAATTGTGGATTGTGTAAGTTTTTTCTAACGTACGAGTATTTATATATTTGATCATGCTTAACCATATTTATACTTTTATATTTTATACTTTTATATATATATATTGTATAGTAAATTTATTGTTCATGGGTGTGTTTTTAGTATTTTGTGTTATAATTTTTTTATCCTAAGTAAAATATAAAGTACTAGTAAAATATATATAATATAATTGACATAAATTATTATGTTAATTATATTATATTTAACATGTTTGGATAACAATTTTAAATTTTTTAATCAACAGTTTTCGTATTCTTCGTTTAAAATTAAATTCGTGTTTCAAATTTTATTTATTATTTCTAGACAAAAATCGGATTCTTGAAGAAAAATGGCGAATACAGTCCAACTGTTGATTTTTTTTGCAATGTAGCTTGTAGGCTTTTTGTATAATGTAATGTTTCAAAGTAGCGACTTATAAATCTTGGAAGTTTCATAGAAACAAATATCATTTTTAAATAAGCAAATTTTTTGCAAAATCTTTTAAGGACTGTAGCGAAAAAAAATTACTGTTCGTTTTTTTCAGAAGTAATTTTTAAAATTACTAGTATTAGTATGGAAGAATCCCTGAAAGTTTCATAGGCGCACCTAGCCAACAACATATAAAAAAATGTACTCAAATTCTGAAACTGTAAAAAAAATATTATTCTTATTACGAGAATTGACTACATTTAAATCTATTTTTTACATATTTACATAAGTGTTTGCTTTTTTACCAGTCTATCATGATCAGACAATGTTTATTGAGTATAAATATTTTGATATTATAGAGAAATCTTAGCACAGGCTAATGCACTTTGGTGATGGTTAATATTAACGTGCGCACGGTGTGAAAGAATATATCACAAGTATTTTTTTGTACAGTCTCCTATAAAAACTATGCTGAGCTGAAGCTCCATTATCTTTAGATTTGTTGTAATGGTGTTCTACTAAGTTCTGTTTGTTTGCTTTGTTGAACGCGCAAAATCTCAAAACTGGTTCGAATTTATACAATATTTTTGTGTTAGATACTCCTGTGGCAATGGCTATATTACACACTATCATTTCGATGTAACCCACTGTACCTGCAGTCAGAGCTACTTCGGACACTTAAAGTATGTCATGTGACTCTTAGTTATTTCCATTTGACCATGAGAGTGAAGCAATATCGGATTTTTCTAAAGATAGAGACATGAATTGTAGGTAATATTATTAATACAAATTACAAATCATCGAAGGAAACTCCAAATAAAACGTAAAAAAATTCTAAAGAATTTTATTAGATAAAATATTTATAGTAAAAATAAATTATAAAAATTTATGCTTATAATTATAAATTATTCAACGTAAAACTACCTAAAATAAATAAATGATATATGACTTATTGTATAAAAAAATACAAACATTACCACAAGTTTCACTTTGGTAAAATATAATACTAATAAAAATATATTTTCAATTAACATATTTTTACTTGAATGAATAGAAATTCACAAGAGAAATAATAATAAAATAAAAATATTTCATAATATATCCATTTCATCTTCCTCTTTCGCAGTCTTTTGTTCCTACCACAACAATGGTAGCATAGCTCATCGATTGTGCAATGTTCAAGTCTTGTCAAATTGTTTTTATTTTTCTTTTTTTTTCTTTGACTTCAAACAGCCAAATGTGAAACAGCCACACCCATGTCAACCCCAAATCAAAACCAAAAAAACAGTAGTAACAAAAATAATAAAAAAGACCAATGATTAAAACTACGATTACATGTTGAGTATTATCATATTGAATGAATATTATAAGGGGATTTCAAGCAATGGGGCAGATATTATAATGCGTTTGGGAATATTGGGTGTAATGGACTCCCAATTTACTGTTCTTGTGGAACATATGGCCACATGGTAGCCTCAACCTCGAGGTCAGCAGTGTCAGTGCCATCCTCGGGGCTCTCAGACTCCATTTCATTGCGTGGCGACTCAGTGGTAGTCGGCATTTCTTCCTCTTCGTCGGCATCATGAGACTCTTCCGATTCTTCAGCATCCTCATTGCCAGTCACAATGAATACTGAAATGGAAATATATATAATTGATATTATTTTATTAGTTTGTAGGGCATAAATGTAAAACAGATGGCGTCTTACTGTTTTTATTTGCTTGGGTAAAAATAAAAATGAATCAGCTTCACGCTATATCCTGTACACAGCAAGGTAGGCAGAGGGAACCTAGTGTTAAGACACTCTGTTCCCCACTTAATTAATAAATTAATCCTTTATAAAAAAATTGATTATACTTGTCTCTTTTCTGTATTATTTCTTATTACACTTACACAGTTAGTAAAGTTGTTTGATTCCCGCTTAAGGAAATGAATTATTTTCATTTACTTGCTAAGGTACCATGACAGAACAACATTGAGTTCCACCACTCGACATGCAATGTATCCAAAATTGGGTAGTGTGTGAGGTACTGAGTGTCTTAATACTAGGACCCCACTTATAGTTAACTATATGTTAGATATATGTGATGCTGAAAATTCATAGTTAAAAAATGGTAATATTACCATCATCATCAGTTTCAGCTTCTTCAACAGGTGGAGGGTTCACCTTCTCCATCGGCACTGGCTTCATGTACTTCTTGCCAATAGAGTTCAACTGTACCAATCAAGACATAAGTAAAAAGTTTGCATTTATTAAATAAAAAAAAATATACATATTTTATAGTATGTAATATTATTGTAAATACCTTTGAGGTATTTTTCATCTTTTATCTTTTATATTTTATAAAGAAGTTATATTTAATACCCTTAAAAATGGTGATAGAAAATAGTCAGCTTCACGCTGTATCCCGCACACAGCAGGGTAGGCAGAGGGAACCTAGTGTTAAGACACTCCGTTCCCCACTTTCTGCCGAATTCCGGAGCCATTGTGTGTTGAGTGGCAGAACTCAACCTCGACACCAGAGCAAAGAAATGGAAATATAAATTTAAGTAAATATTTCATCTCCTCGAGTGGGGATCGAACCCACAACCAGTCAGTTTTACAGTCACACCTCATGCCGCTGCGCCGCAACTGGCCTCAAAAAAATAGTGTTATTTTTATTACAGAAAAAAGTAGTGTCACTAAACCATGATAGGATGTTAATGGCTTCAATTCCCACTTGGGAAAATTAATTCTTATTACTTTACTATTGTGACAAAACAAGTCACAGAGTTTCAAGTTTTAAGAAATGTCACAAAAATTAGGCAGTAAGTGGAAAAAGGAGTTTCTTAACACTAGGTTCATTCTGAATGGGAATTGAACCCACACCATCCAGCCAGCCTAACTTATATAGAAGCCTTTAAACTTATTTCTTATTGTAATTGCAAAGCAGGCTATAAATATAGTAAGCAACATAACTTTAGAAATTACATATAAATTAATAGATACAGAAAATAAAACAAAAAAGCAGCAGCAAAACTAAAACAATAGTATCATACATACATAAGTTTAATGAATTTTAAATAGTTTAAAGAAATAAAATCTTAAAAGAAAAATTATAACAACAAACATTTTAGTCCCATTAAAGATAAATGAGAAGGAACAGTACCTGTAAATAAAACAAAACACTTATCCAATATAATCAATTACACTACAAAGGGAAGATGGCTTCTCTATTAAAGCTAATCGATTTTTCTATGAAGGCAGACATTTTTCATATACATATATCAACAATTCGCAATAATAAAAGAATAAATAATAAATTTCACATTATTAGCATAGCGTTCTTATTTAAAAATATAGGAAATAATTATTGAAATTGCAATATTTAGGTACATACCCAACGTTGATTTGCCTGTTCGAGTCTTGTTAGCTCAGCATCCTCATCGCAGGGCCTATCAGCATTAAACCAATCTGGCCCGATCATACTCGGATATATTATTGGGAACGGAATATTCATGGTGAAGACCTCCAAATGTTATATTTAGACCGAAATTGTCTTGACTGTCTATCTAGTCGTCAAGCTACTTCGAAGCGGATAGTAAACCGAACCGCTAATAGCCAGACGACAGTATTGATTATTTTGAATTAACTTGTTGTACTTGTGTTTATGTCATTTAATAACAATTTGAAGCAATGATATTAAAAGAAACAGCCAGTTAATATATTTTAATTTGTAAGGTACTAAAAATATATTAAAGTATACGTTCGTGAATCAAATATTTTTTTACTAAATAAAATAGTTATAAAATATTTTAAGGGAAAATTAAAAATAATCAGACATTATATACAACATTTTCTTATTTAATATATATAATATTTAATATATATAATATTTAATAAATTATATGGTGCAGCTGTCTATGAGATCCTGTTAAAAATAATTAACTTTTAATCTTTAAAATAGCCATTGATACTTTTGAATAATTTTTTTTTAAATTTTTTTATGGGCTTATGAGATTCACAAAACGAGCGTATTTTATAATATTATCATAGAATAAAAATAAAAGATTAAACGAATTATTTTTTACAAACTCGTTAAAGTTTAAGAGTATCTACGTGAAGCTGCTATAATTTTAAAATAAATTTTAAATAATACACGTATATTACCTGTAACTAGCTTAAAAGTCCGTTTATAAGGCCTGACTTTTTGAATTAAATATAAATGAAATTAATTTTAATAAAAAAATATTTCTTATTAGGATAACCGATTCCAAAGAGCATCATTGAATGAAATTAAATTTAAGTAGTGAATAATAAATATAAATTACAAGATATACTAGTGCCACGCACGATTTATCTTGTCTGTATAAATGGCCCTAATTCTTTTTCCATATACTGGCAATGTTTGCAATACATCTAAACTTATTTTATGAAAGAAAACACGAATGATATGGGATAATAATAATTTTTTCGCGGTATCCCCATCATTATACTATTAAGCTAGCGCTTGTGCGGACAATCGTTAAAAGTATTATTTTCTATATTTTGTATCTTAAATTAAGGCTTTGGTAAGTGTTTTTAATATTAAAATGAAGATAATTTTGTTTGTTTTGATCATTTAGTTAAAATATTGTTAAAATTAGGCAAATATACGGTGATACATGGCACGTGTCCGAGCCTAGGTAGTGTAGGGTATCCGTAACGATTGTTTTACATTATTTAACGCGTTTAAAGGCCTCAATTATGAGCTGATGTGTTTAAAATAAGTTTGTTAGCTTTTCGAATTCCGTGCAAATCAAAACTCAGTTGCTGAAACCTTAAATATTAACATTAAAGTGTATTTAACATATTCCATTGTTTTCTTCATACCGTCGTAATTACTTATGCAGAGTTTAATAATAATATACTTTATTGTACACCACAAAAAACGGAGAAATGCAAAAGAAAAAAAAAGAGAATGTAGGAATTTTAGTTTTTTTAAATTTTTGTTTGTTAAATATATGGTGATAAAAATCGATTCCTAAAAGATGTAACTTTTATTTTTGTCTATTTTTTTCTTTTTAGTTTTATGTTTTTTAATTTTATTTATTTTGCTATGTCCCTATTTTTAAGATACATAAAGATATACTTTTACGACATCTTTTTACAAATCTAATATTCTCAACTTTAATATAGTATAAAAAACATCTATTGTACATATATACCTTGCTCTTCAATAGTCTATTTATGAGTGAAAGCTATGTAAAAATCCATTACCTAGTTTGAAAGATTCCTATGTACAGAATGTAAAAACTTTCTTTTATACTATCTAAAAAATTTTAAAGGCTAACTAATATATCATATAAAACATCCATTGATTCAAAGATATAAGCTTAATAAAAAAATATATTACAGATGCATTTACTATGATGATTTAAAATGTAACTTAAAATAATCCTTTTTATATACAACTTGAAATAAAGTATGCATACATACTAGCACCTGCTCGTATTTTTACATATTAATTGACCATGGGACAATTTCCTTAGATTGTTTTATAAATGTGTGAATTTTGTACAAACATTGTACAAAATTCATACATTTATAAACCAACCTAAGTAAAACTTTTTCTAAATATAATAAATAATATTGTTTATTATTTTCTTATTGTGATATTTATTTATACTTCTTTAATTCTACCTAAAAAAAATTTTATTTTTAAGAACTTATTATATTAACTCTGAATACCATTCTTTGCATTCTTGCTATCTGATTTACTTGAATCAAACAAACATACATGTACACAAGTGATAATATAATATTTTCATAGCATTGAGGCCAGTCATGGGGCAGGGGCACAAGGTGTGCCTGTAAACTGGTTGTAGGTTCGATTCCCACTTGGGAAAATGAAATATTTATTTAAATTTTTATTTCCATTTCATCGCTCTGGTGTCGAGGGAAAGCGCGGCGTTGAGTTCCGCCACTCAACACGCAATGCCTCCAGATTTCGTCAGAAAATGAGTAACATAGCGTCTTAACACTAGGTTTCCTCTGTCTCCTCTTCTGTGTGCGGGATACAATGTGAAGCTGATTCATAGACCTCTGATGTCCTTGCCAGCATGAACAGGATAATTTGAAATATTTATTTTAAAACATATTTTTAGTTTAAAAGTTATAATTTGTTTTCCAGAATATGTCTACTGACAATGGCAATCGTAAAAGAAAATCATTAACAACTGGTCCTTCAAGCAAAGTAAATAAGCGCCGCAAAAATCATTTAGAAGACGATGATAGCAATGACTCCTTAATAGAAGATCAAGTTCCAGAACCTCAAAGAGAGCCATCTCCTCTACCAGATGCACCCACAGAAAAGTTGCCAGAAGTAAATATATTTATTTATATTATTTTATTTATACAATTTATATTTTTAAAAATACATTAATGCAAAGCTTACTTCCAAATATTATTTAAATTGTGAAGTTCTGAACTTTTAAAATAATAAAAAAATATAATGGGAAAGTAACAACATTTTAATTCAAATATTAAATACTATATAAGACAGACAGCTAAAAATATTAAAATATTGTATAGAATAGACCAACTATTCTGATATATGGAAGAATCTATTACTAATTAATATTCATAATCAAAATATAAAATGTCATATTTATCCAGGGTTACATAAGGTTAAGATATATAATAAAAACACTAACAATGTTAACAATTATTAAAAATTATTAATCAGATTTAAAAGCCACTCATGGTGCAGGGGCACAAGCATGGTGTGGTGGGTTAGAGGAGAGTCTTAACACCTCTGCCAACCATGCTACATGAGTGATAAAGTGTCAAACTTGAAAAAAAAAACATTAATAAAGTAATCAAAAATAAAATAGAATAAGGTCCTTTGTATCCCGCACTCAGCAAGGTAGGCAGAGGGAACCTAGTGTTAAGACACTCTGTTCACAACTTTCCGCCAAATTCCGGAGGCATTACTTGATGACTGTCGAAAATCAACGGCCCGCTTTGCCTTGACACCAGAGTGTGAAATGAAAATAAAAATTTAAATAAATATTTCATTTCCTCGAATGGGAATCAAACGCACAACCAGTCACGTTTACAGCCACACACATATACCACTGCGCCACAACTGGCACTAAACATATGTACATGTTAACTATTTAATAAATGATTATTAAAAGTTAAGAAAATAGTTTAATTCATAATATTCAATTTCTAATAAGCTTTAAGGGGTTACATAAGTTCGACAAATTTTGTTATATAATATTATTGCATGCGCTGATAGCGCGCATTATTTCATAGTTATTTTAATAAAATAAATTAACTCCCTTAATCATGACCTGTAAAGAAACCTTTTTATGGTTTGTTTACATTTTATCTCACGGCTCCCTGAACAGGGTATAGTCACTTGTGCTTTGCGACCGTTGTTAATAAAATATACAAAAATACAGCAAGCGAAATGTTAATTAATTAAGGTGTCTGATTGTAAATGTGATGACTGTGGGTTCAACACCCACTTCATTTTTTTGCAATTATTCTGTGGCAAGATATAACGCCGTTAAGTTCCGCCACTAAGCACTGTCTCAAATTCGGACGACAAGGAATAATCATTATCTTAATGCTGTCTCTGCCTGTGTGAAGCCGAAAGAAAAGTACTGTATCTGTTTCTTAGATATTTGTAATAAATTTATACAGCAACTATTTAAATTTAAAGTGGCCTTCATGTCTATATATTTTTTTTCTCTAATTATAAGTTTTTTGTGTATTTATGCTTTGATATTACAAAATACCAAATAGATTTTTGAAGCAGTTTTCTCTAATGGACAGAGTAAGGTCGATTAGACGTGGCCACTCTGAAATTAGGTTTTGTGAACTTTTACGCATTGTGTACTCCGGAAGAAAAAGAACTAAGGCCTGGTTCAGGATCTATAAACATTGCGATTGCCGAGTAGGAGCCTTCACAAGCCCATGTACTTAGTCTTAGACACATTTAATTTAAGACCGCCTTTCTCCAGCATACTCTTCCACACGTTCACTTTACGCAGCATTAGTTGGTTCTCAACAATAGTATGTTAACGGCGTACATTATTAAATAAATAAATTAGTAACAAAAATAGAAAGTAGCATATAAACAAAGAATACGTTGACAACTGCTCAAGTAAAAAAACTGCAGCGGAGCGTCAACGCCCACGTAGTTTAGGTGTATGTTGCTCCAAATATGCATCGTACAGAATACAAATATAATATATTAAAATAATAAAAGAAAAAAAAAATAGAACATATTTAAGTAATTCTAAAAGAAACTGCATAGAAACAAAAATGATTAAAGAAAAGAAAAAGAAAAGTTATTAATCTTTTCAGTTCATTATCATCATCATATGTTAGATGCTGCTGATCTTCTATCTTCATCAATGTCTATCGTCTATTCATTTAGACATGAGACAAAATATAAACAAAGAAATACTGTTTCTCCATAAATACTGTTTTTCAAATTTTTATGTAACTTTTAATTTGGTCCTGGCTTACTCCAATCTTGATGGGTAACTTATGGTATATTCTGCGGGAAATGGGCGTTCCCTCACATCTCATAGTATTGATCGTTACCTTATTCGAGGGTGGTGAAGCGATGATCAGGTTAAATTACGTAATTTCGAAGCCATTTAATCCGGAAAAAGGTGTTCGCCAAGGACGTATCTTATCACCTCTCATGTTTAACATCTATGGGGAGTATATCATGAGAAAAGCACTGGGAGAGTGGAATGGTGGCATCTAAATTGGTGGCAGAAAGGTTAGCATTCTTAGATATGCGGATGAAACGACATTGTTTGCGGCATCAGAGTTGGAAATCTCCGAACTATTTAGTAGAGTAGAGACCGAAAGCGTATTGGTTGATTTATCGATTAACAGAACAAAGACCAAACTCATGTGTGTTGATAAGACAGGCCAGCTGTCGTTGAACGGATTACGGATTATAGTAGACGGTAGAAGACCTAGAGGCCGATCACCTTGCCGATGGTCCGACGCCGTCAAAGAAATTACTGGACTCTCAATGAAGGGAAAGCATGGAAGCATATCGTTAACTTCCATCAAGACCAAAACGGGCACGACCTTCAGATATGAAGATTATGACGAGAAAGAAGAAGAAGACTCAGGTCTACCGTCCTTTGAAGCTGTGATAAAAATCTATATTCTAAGCCAACATAATTATGTTAAAATATCCGCAAATTTCCGAAACTCGAAAAGGAATTAAAACCTACAGAGTACTTCCTACAGTTATGATATTTGGCACGAAGAACTTGAGAACTTGAAGCTCTCGGTGGGAGAGCCCGACTCGCACTTAACCGGTTTTTTTATTATTGTATTCTTTTCATTTCAAATTTTATAAAATTGCACATTTTATATGTGCCATTGTATAAAATTTTGAAAATACAATTATAAAAATAATTTCATAAATGCCCAGAAATTTAGATCATAATTATAGTTACAAATACAGTAGAACCCGTTTAATACGATCATGCTTGATACGATTTCTCGCATAATACGCCATTTTGCATTAGTCCCTGCAACTTGAGACATGTTTTCATACATTCTTTAACGCTTAATACGATTCGTCATCCCGTTTAATATCGGCCAACACATATTACCTCTGCGGCAGCGGCCAGTGGACTCACTGAAATGCGGCGACCGAATAACGAGGTTGTCGTTGTTTTGGAAGAAGAAGAACCCGTAATACTGCAGGGTTTTCCTGGATATTTTTCTATTGGTGATAATGTGGCATCGTACGAAATTCAATTAATTGAAGATCTTATTGAGAATGTGAATAACACACAAGAAGAGGCTGAAAGTGAAAATGATCAAGAAAATAAGTCAACTCCGATTTTGTCACACGCCCAAGGCATTATCAGCAGTTAATGATTTAAGACGCTATGTAACTTCTTTGAATCAAAGCGAAGATGCACTACAAAAGTTAAATTACGTTGAAAATCTTGTAATTGCTAATGCCTCATAATCTTTTTTTCAAACTAAAATAAGTGATTATTTTAAATAACGTGATAGATACACTGCACTTTATTATATTACATAATTTTTAAATGTAAAATTCAATACCTAATATTAATACTTATGTGGCCGGTCGTGGCGCAGTGGCACAGGGTGTGACTGTAAAAACCGACTGGTTGTGGGTTCGATCCCCACTCGAGGAGATGAAATATTTACTTAAATTTATATTTCCATTTCTTCGCTCTGGTGTCGA
>DWMY01001050.1:0-16870 GCA_018249775.1 Heliconius hecalesia formosus | reverse complement strand
TGTCGAGGTTAAGCGCGGCGTTGAGTTCTGCCACTCAACACGCAATGCCTCCAGAATTCGGCAGAAAGTGGGGAACGGAGTGTCTTAACACTAGGTTCCCTCTGCCTACCCTGCTGTGTGCGGGATGCAGCTTGAAGCTGATAAAAAAAATATAACTCTTAATAAGTAATAAGAGTTATTGGAACTGAGTATCATTGTTTATTAGTATTTTATAATGTAGAATATAATATAATAATTAAAAAGGATTATTACAACAATTAATTTATTATTATACCAATTAAGTTATGTAAGTGAAAGTTTAATAGTTTAATCTAAATATATCGTCATAGTAAAGTACCCAACAGCTATAGATATATAAACATGCGTAACACGTACTCTTATCAAATGCAGGGTTCGCGTAGCGTGCCATCATGTCTAGGATATTGATAATAGCCAGCGGCGCACAATGCAAAAAGGCCTGTAGGAACAAATAGAGTTCCATGGAAGAAGGCGCTCGGGCCCGCGAGATAGCTTCTCGCGTCCTAGCCTCATCGTGGTCTCGGGACGCGTACACTGCTTCTATCCACCAGAATATTAAATAGGAGTATCTGTAACGTAAATTACATGGTTGGCGAGAATCGCTACAAATAAATACGTACAAATGTTTTTGAATTCTGAGAGTACTTAACGTGAGAAAATCTTTAGCTGTCACAGATTTTTAAATAAATAATAAAATATTTAAATACCACACCATATATTAATGTGTACTGTGTCTGTCTTTATACACGGATAGGTATAGTGTACTTAAATATAGGTATAGGCACTTATGTAAATAAAAGATATTCAGGTTTACTTAAATTTACCTTCCTATAGCAAAAATCGGAAAAAATACTGTTCGTAAGATTTCTTCTAAGATCCATTTAATATCATTATTTTTTAACGTTACAGTAAACGCAGATTCTTCTGTTTGTAAACCAGGTGGGGGTGACGCCAAAGTAAAAAGTAGTGCCAAAAGTGCCGGGAGCACCAATATGATACAGCAGAAAGTTCCCAGACTACAAATAATAAAAGAATAGTTAGGTACTTAAACAAAATACTTTTTATAACAAAATAAAAAGTACGTTAAGATCGACCACTGACACCGCAAATCAATAAAAAAATTTTGTAAACTTCACACTGTATCCAGCAAATAGCAGAGTAAGCAAAAGAAACTTATTACAGTGTTAAGACACTCAGTTCCCCAGCTTTTGCAGAATTCTCGAGGCTTGCGTTAAGCGGTAAAACTAAATGCCGCGTTTAGCCAAAAACGAACCAAAAAAATACGACCAATGTTGATATTTGATTTATAAAATATACATAAAGCGAATTATTTATAATACGTATATATTTTTGTAACATTACGTTCTTTTTACCTATGTAATGTACCTGTGTCTCATCAAAATTTTAAAACTCTGTTAAATGTGCTGATGTCAGTTAATAATTTAATTTACTGCTTCAGAAACAGCCTTAAATGTTAAATTATTGATTTGGGTAATGATTCATCATATTCTTTGTAAAATAACGGTAATGATTTAAATTAGTTACATATATTATTAGCTAAATGTACAATTGGTAAATATGTAGTTATTATAGTGTACACGTAGAAAGGATGTTTTTAGGCATTTTTATATAGATTTATTTCAAACGAACGAACGAACCAAAAAATCTATGTATTTGCTTGATATCTCTTTGAAGATCAAATCGTTCTTTATCTCTGTATTGAATTAATTACGATTTAAACTTAACTGTTATGATTTATGAAGGTAATATCCACTAACAATTCAATTTTGTTTACTTTATTATATAAAATATTGTATAATAGTGCTTCAAAAATATATATTTTTATCAACGGTCATATAACCAAGACGTTTCGAATGTCATTCTTTAGCCAGGATCTTACCAGCGCGATTGCTATATTGCTATTGCGAATGTTAGTTCGCAGACAAACTAATGCCTTGAGTTCATTCAAATGACAATAACTTTTTTTTTAATGAACCAATTTTGATGAACCAAACTTTAGTAGTTAAGTTGAGTTAAAACAAAGCAATTGGTGAAACTTTTGAGTAAATTGGTTCAGTACTTTCAGAGAAAAATGTGGACATACATATCGACAGGCAGACAGACAAGAAATTAAAAAAATATATTTTTGCTTTCTAGTAAAATTAATAAATGTACAGACAAAATACTTTTACTGTCTTATTATATATAGGGATTATTTAATTGAGCTCTTTTCTCTTTCTAATAAATGTCTATTAACTCTATACGTTAAGCCATCAAGCTGAGACGTTATTTAAAAACAAGAATTTAAACTCATATTCGTTTAATTTTTAAATATCTAAGTTTGAATTATAATATTTATATGTTATTTATTTTTATATTATATATTAAATTTATATACAAACATATATTACTAGTATTAAATAATATGTACTTACACTTTCTCACCATTATGAAAATTTTGAACAATTATTGAAATATCGAAACAAATAACGATTAAGTAAATAATCAACCCTCCACAGGATGGTAACACTCGGTGAACAAGCAATGACTGCCAGGCGGGAAGCTTCCATCCTAAAATTTCTCCTGATATCTCACTGTCCAATTCACATACTACCATATTGAACCCCGATCTGCATAGTCATCCACCATGATAGATGACCTTATTTTAAACCAAAAAACCACTATTACTATTACCGAACAATTAACTTGTTCTATGTATAGAATTTCTCTATTTTATAAATACAAAGTATTCATAAGACAAATGAATAATGCTAAATGCATTATACCCACACCTATAGATAATGCTTGATAAGATAAAATTGTTGAATCTGATAATTCTTGTCCTGCTATATTGTAAGGTAATGGTCTGTCCGGACTTTATTCGGTTTTAAATTTGTTTTTATAAGAATTTTTACTACTTAAAACACCTTTTTATCCGCTATTACATTGTTAGTATTAAAGTACATTATGTATATTCTCGTCATTCTATCGTAGTTTGTCAGCTATATTCCATAATATGTATATTTATTATGCCGGCTTGATGATATCAAATAGCCCAATGACATTAACATCAATATCATGTGTGCAATTTTGTTATTATCTTTTAAGACTAGATATTGAATTTGCTTTGAAATTGAATATATAATTATTTTATATGAAAACTTAAAAACGAAAATTATACTTTGATTTATTTTTCGATAAAATAAAGTGATAAAAAGTTAATAAACAAAACTTATAGTTGTAGTTAATAATCAAAATCTATCTATCACTTGTTAAAATAAAAAAAAATGCGATTGACTTAACTTTAAACATTTCATCTTAGGCACATCTCTATCTATGATATTTATATATTCGACAAATATTTGCATTATTATACGCCTAAATATTAGAAAAGGTACGTTTACGCAGAAATTTAAAATTGTAAAAATTTGAACTTCTATTCTAGAAAAATGATGCTTTTATAGATTTTGTGTTTGATAAGATTTAACAAGCATCAAACCATAGATTAGGCACTGTCAAGTGTCAACTTATTTTGACACATGATAATAAATATGTTTGAGGTTAGATTTATTTTTAAATTTTTCTTATAAATTATACATGAAATTTTAAAAAAATCTGTTTCTCATAAATGCTTATAATGTTTAAAAGTATTATGTTGCGAACGTTGACTTGTAGGCAAAATAATAAATGGTTAAAACATTTTCCTAACATATCAAAATCTGTTGACAAACAATTACATTGTGGAAAGTGTTTACAAAGGCCAAGAGGACCACCTAAAGCAATAAATCAAGCTTCTCCAGCAATTACAAGCAAATATCAAGTTATAACGGAAACAAATTCTTCTATAATAGAACACACCGCTGATGAAGTTTTGATAGATGAAAAATATCCTATATTGAGTGACGAGTTTGATGGAATAAATCTAGAACGTAAGATGATATCTTTATTGTAAACAACAGCAACATTTGTCTGCTATTCAGTTATATTACTTTCTGAGACTGCAATTTTGTTTTTAGTAATGGACATTTTAGTCTCATAGAAGAAAAAAACATTGGATAAACAATATATCCACTATAATATAAAAATTATGTTTTTAAATTAAAATTATTATTATTTGAAGATCTCATATATTTTACACAAATATTTTATGTTCACAGGAGGTAAAAATGGTGTTTTTGAAATTGAAGATCTTGTAGATTTACTACAAAGAGAGAACTCAAAAAATATATTTGTAGCTACTGTATCAAAGGACATAAACTATGTAGAATATATTTGTATAGTTAGTGCCAGAAGTAACAGACACCTTTTGGCTTTAGCAGAGTTTGTAAGAAAAGTATACAAAAAAAAGTGTCATAAGAATGAACATATTCCTAGAATAGAAGGAAAAAAATCTGATGAATGGATGGCTTTAGACTTAGGTAAGACTATTGGTCTTGCTATATTTAGTTATCCTTATAATTATGTGAAACCTGAAGTAAAGACACTTCTGTTCCTCATTTTCCACAAAATTTTTGAGATATTATGTGTTGAGTGGTGGAAATCCTTGCCACACTTTGAACCAGAACCAGAAATACCACCAGAACAAGGAACTAAAAATACTAAATATTTTATTTTCCTGAGTTGAAATTGAACCCACAACTGTCACTTTTAAGGCAGTAAGCATGTATCCCTGAGCCAGAACTGCCTCAATCGATCTTAATTATTTTATTTTAATTAATGTGTTTCCAGGTAACATTGCACTCCACATATTTTCAGACAAAACACGCAAGGTATATGATTTGGAAACTTTGTGGGCTGTTGGACCAGAATATGATGAAAAGGCTAACAACAAAAGTGATGTTGTAGATATGCTAGAAAATTATAGCTCTTATCTGAAAGATCTAAAACCATTAGATTAAAATAAGAAGCCTCTATTTTTACTAATTAGTTCGATTAAATAATTATTCACTTTAAAAAAATGAATTTCATTAATTTACCTGCTATCTACCTTATAAGAAAATCATGAGGCCATTGTGGTGCAGTGGGATGGATATAACCATAAACACAATTGTTGTGGGTTGAATTCCTACTCAGGGACTTACATTTAATTCCCAGCTCTACTGAAAAAAAGGGTGGTGTTAAGTTCCTCCACTCAATAATGCAATGTCTTTGTTAAGGATAAGGAGAAAATGTATGTAAAATGTATCTTGCTGTCTACTATAGTTAGTGTTAAATAAGTTTAGCAATTGAAAGTCTCATATAAAATGTTTATTTTTGCTTAATTAATTACATTACTGATACATAAAGTATGGACTGCATAACTTAATCACAAGTGTTAATTGCTTTAAATAGTTCAACTTATTCAATTCCTATGTTTTGTATAATATAATTACAAATATTTTATTTTCACATGAAAATTTCAAATGTACAATATAAGAATGACTGATTAATGAAGTTTATTCTTATTTGATTACAAAATAATTTGGCATAATTTTATACACAACTATGTCGGGCCCTAAATGCATTAATAGTTAATAATAAAATTATTTAAAAATTTGATGACTAACACATTCATACCACAATCACAATATTCTTAATTCAGTCAAATTCACCTTCTAATTTTTTATCCTAAATTAACACTAAGCAACATAATTTTGGAAGCAAGCTATTTATTTAGTGCTTCTAAATAGATAAAATAAAAAGAACTGGAAGCCAATATCTTATGATATTATAAAACATAAATAATGTATATCAATTAAGTAGCAAATCAGTTTTATGGATATAATACAAAAAAATATTGGACCTCATTTAGTAAGTCTTTCTTTTTAAGAACTATCATTAGTATAAAACTTATGAGATTGAATATAATGACCGTCCATAGTCTGTTACAATTCCCAGGCTTTTGTGCACTTTCAATTTATATAATCATTATACAATTATATCTACATTTCTTACACAGCAAAAATGTTATTAAAATTACTATACCAAATTGTATAGAATTTTTTATGTTTCAAATATGATATTTGGCAGTTCAAATCTCATTTTTTGCTATATTAAACTTTCTGAATTATTGAATCTAGCATCATAGTATGTCAAATTGGTGGAATCTTATGGAAAGAATACATGCAGATTTATTGATATCATAGTTTTGTTAAGATAAAAGTTAAGATAATATGGCAACACTACGCCTCACTCCACCACCAGAATTGACATTGTCCAAGCTAGACCATTTTTTAATACCATTCTTAACAACTTCAGCAGATATTTTATCCTCCATTACTCTTGACATTGCCTCTAATTTTTGTGCTCTTTCCTTGCTGAGTGGCTCACTAGGGAATGCTAAATCGTTTGCTTCAGCAAGTGTACGTAAGTCAAAGTAATATTTAGCATATACACTAGATGGAACATTGATATTAAACTGTAGCATTTCTAAAAATTGACGCTCTAATTCATTCATATCTTCCACTGTGATATCCTTCAATATTTGGCAGTAATCAACATTCCAGACTGCTTGGTCATCCCAGACTTTGCTTGCAAGTAAAATTGCACCCAAAACAATTCTTTTCCAATTAGAGGGTGCAATATCTAATTCTGCACATATTAGTAGCCTTTCCAAGTATACTAAAGTTATAATAGCACACTCTGCTGTTAGCTGGGCTGCATTAAACAATGTCCTAACAAATTTGTATATTTGTTTATGTTCAGGATTATATTTATCATAATCGTCACTTACTCCTTCCTTACTTAAAGGGTGAAGTTTTTCATCAAATATATCTAGCCGTCTCTCTGATGTTCTATTTTTTATATGATAATATATTGCAAGTGCAACACATTTCACTGTATTCTTTAAATTTGGCTGAGACACAGTACTATCATCTAAGTATATTGTAGAACAGGAACTGCTTTTCTTTAATTTATTATCTGCAATTTGATGTTGACTACGTTTTCTTGTGATTCCATTTTCAATTGACGCTTTGGACCTTTCCATAAAAATTGTTCCTGCAATTGGATCTTGAGATGGATCAATATCACCATCGTCCGGTTCTCGTTCACTAATATGTTGAATATTATTGGAGCTTACTTCTCCTTCAGGAAGGTAGTCTTCAAGCTTAACAATATCCTTCCTGATTGGCGAAGGACTTCGGTAACAACAGCAACTATTTTGGTTACCCATTATTAAGCAAATTGGCGAACGTTATAGATAATAACACATTATAATTCTAGAAGCACGCCTTATATACACATAAATAGAGTGCGGGCTAACCGCTAAT
This sequence comes from Heliconius hecalesia formosus, assembly GCA_018249775.1. Classification (NCBI taxonomy): domain Eukaryota; kingdom Metazoa; phylum Arthropoda; class Insecta; order Lepidoptera; family Nymphalidae; genus Heliconius; species Heliconius hecalesia. Next base: position 9,602 of record DWMY01001050.1, on the reverse strand, counting down.
GTGACTTATAAAGTCCATAGTATCTGAAACAAAAGGAATGAATATACAAATTATATGCTAATAATTAATCAATAAATTCTTTACTACATGACAAATATTTAAAATAACACCGTACCTTAACATTATAAAGTCACATCAGCTGATTTGTTTTAAAAATTATAAAAGAAATCGAAAAGAGTTCATTTTTAACAATGACAGGTGCAGCTCGCTGACTACCAAGCGATTAGCAAACGTCATTAGAGTTAATATAGATAACAAAAAAGACAAACTACAATTATTCTTATTTTTTTATTGAAAAGTAAAAAGTTACTTATATATAAATAATATGACAACTTTTATTATGTGCGGTATATCTTGTTATGTAACATAAATTAATATATTTGATTTGTTTTCATTGTAAATGAGGTTTTTTTATTTCACTAATTTGTGCAGATTTATTATATTTGTATATAGCCATATAGATTTTACCGTGCTATATTTTTTTTATTTCATATTTGTACCTTATTTAATCTGCTAAATATCACGCCTATTTTGTTATCTGTGTATCATTAAATTTCAATATGTCTACCATTTGACTAGAGTATTGCATTTCATGGATCGTGTTTTGCGAGCTTAGTTTGTTAACTAGTTGTTTATTGTGTTATAAATTACGTCCTTATTCGTATTTTCTAATATATTATAATATTATTTGGGTTTTATAAAGAGATACTTTCACAATTATGCGTCGTAAAAGTGAACGCACCGCCACTAAGAAAAAGTCTTCTCCAGACAAAAAGGAAAAAGTTGAAAAAGCAAAGCGCAGAGGAACACGTCGGAGTCGCAAACATTCTTCATCATCAGAAAGTGGGTCTGCTGAAGATAATACTCCTAAAGAAACTGGCGAGGTTAGCCAAAAGGAAGCGATCCCGCCAAAATCTGTCAAAGAGGACAGCCCCGAAGAATCTCAGGAGCAAGTTTGGCATGTTAAAGCAACAGAAACTTCAGGTGATGTTGGTGAAATCCAAAAGTTAAAAATTTGTCTTGCTCGCCCGCCTTCAACTCCGGAAAGGGCAGACAGATCACCTAGAAGTAAAAGAAAGCATTCTCGTGCTACTAGTTCCAGTGACACTCAAAGTGTTGAAGGAGAGGAAAAGAAGAAATCAAAACATCGTTCGAAACGATTGACAGAATCAAAAGAAGCACCAGAAACGAGTAAAGAGGATCATGATGAAGTTGAAGTTCAGCCACCAGCTTCCTCAGCAGTTGAACCCGAGTCTACTAATACTACTACTGAAGTAGAGAGCACTGAGTCGAATAAAGTAGTAACAGACGAGACACCCATGTCAACTACTAATGAAGAAAACAAAAGTGAGAAAGTAGAATCAACTGAATCAACAGAGAGTGAGGTGAGCCATGAGAATGTACCAAAAGCTAATGAGGAAGAAAAACTATCAGATAATGATAAACAAGAAAAGCCATCTGATGCTGACACAACTGTTGTTTCACCAAAGCCAGTTGAAGATTGTGACGAAGCTGTAAGTTCATCCCCAAAAAAAAGAAGTCCAGAGAGAAAAAGAAGCATATCAGCTGAAAAGTCAGAAATTTTAGAATTACATGCTGAAGATAGTAGATGTGAATCATCAGAAATTAGTATGACTGAATCTCAGGAAACTGAATCCAAATCAGGATTAGATCAGGAAAAAGATAATAGCATTACATTGGCAAGTGGTGACCAGGTAAGTAATAATGAGAATTCAAATGAAATTTCAGGGAACCCAGAGTCTAATAGTGAAGACACAGTAACTACTAATCAAAATGATGTTGTAGAGAGCACTCAAGTAAGTGTACAATCTGAAAAAGAAACAACTAATTCAACAGATTCAGTCAAAGAAGGGGCCAGTAAGGACAATGAGAAGATAAATGAGGACAAAAAAGTTGATGTTGATAATAAACCAAATACTGAAACTAGTAATGAGCAAGGAACACCAATAGTTATCAATAGAAAACGAAGATGGGGATCTCGACCTAGCAAATTATCAACTCAAAAATCTATAACCATTTCCACTGATGTTCTTAAAGAAATTATACCAGATGTAAAGCCTGCAGAGTTTGATGAGGTAATTGAGGAAAAAAAACATAAGCGAGTAGAAATGCATGAAAGAATTGACAGACCTGTATTGCCTAAAATAATTATTGATAATACAGAGCATATTGAAGTTAATAACAAAGATCAAAAAACAGAAACTGGAGATAAAGAAAATGTTAAGCTAAAGGAAACAAACCTTGCATCTACAAGAAAGATTTCAATTGTTAAAGACAATGATAGTATTATAACTAGGCCACCTAGTCCCCCAAGGCACAAACAATCAAGCATTCTTTACATAACCAATTTGGTGAGGCCATTTACATTGCCTCAACTAAAAAACTTATTACAAAGAACTGGCAGATTAGTGGAAAATGGTTTTTGGATTGACAGGATCAAATCCAAATGTTTCGTCAAGTATGAACGAGAAGAGTGAGTATTTTTATTATAATTACTTTGTTAGTTAGTGTTATTCTGCCAAATTTTCGAAACATTGCAAGTTGAGTGGTGAAACTTAACAACACACTTTGTTGTCTTATAGAAATGGGAAATGAAATTAATTTATACCCTTGACTGATAAACGAACCTGCTGCACCATGGTGGTCTTATTAAACTTATTACTATGTAATTTGTATTAAACTTAGTAATATAAATTAATTTCTATAAATATAAAATGAATGTATAATATGAAATAATGAATAAAATGTTCACTTTAATTACAGTCAAGCTGTTGAGACGAGGCATGCATTGCACGGTGTGACATGGCCGGTTTCAAATCCTAAGACATTGCATGTAGACTTTTCAACACAAGAAGATTTTGATAAAGCAATAGCCAATGAAGATACAGATAATGCTCAACATTCAACCATCCCTGGAACAGTGGAGGACTGGCTCCGGGAACAAGATATGAAAAGGGAAAAAGGAGAATTGGTATATATATAATATGTGATTTAATATCTTTTACTTTGTGTTTCAAAAATATATTTTTATATATATTTTTTTAGGAAAAGCCATGGGAAAGAAAAGCTGCAATGCGTGAATGGGATGTTGGTAAAAATGACAAAACCAAGGAACCAATACGCCAAGACAAGTTGTTAAGGGAGGAGCGGCCATCATTAGAGAAACGACGACATCGGACACCTGAAAGAAGTCCAGAACCAGGTAATATTAAAAAAAAATATTCAAATATCTTTTATGTTTCATAGTATGCAAAGGCAACCTGGTCTGAAGATAATTATGTTCCCTGATTTCCACAAAATTTTCAAAACAATGCACTTTGTCTTGTTGTTAAAGCAGGAAAATGAAAATAATTCATCCCTCTGAATATTAATTAAAGTTGGTGGCTGTACTGTTGCCGATGCATAAACTAAAAGGTGTAATTTAAATATTGAATTTTTTATTTCTTTAATTTTTAGCAAGGAAATTCAAGAAGAAAGAGGATGAAGCGCCTGCAAAGCTGTTGGATGACTTATTTAAAAAAACTAAATCAACTCCTTGTATATACTGGCTACCATTATCAGCTGAAACTGTAAGTATCACTCAATATTGTTCCAGTGGTGAAGTGTCCAAAGTTATAACACAATTCTGGCTTTAATAAATTTATAAAAGTTAAAAAATTATAAATTTGAGTTTTAAGTTCTTAACTTAGCTTCTAACTAACTTAGGCATTTTGGTAATTGGTAACATAGTATTGAATGTTGTTTGGGGAACCAGAGAATCTAGTGTTAAGGTAATGCATTAAAACACTTTCGCTCCCCATTTTCCTCTGAATTCTCAAAGTTGAGTTGAGAGGAGGCACTCATTGGTCCTATGCCTCGTTACCAAAGAGATAAATATGAAAATATTAAATTTATCTCTTAGTCTAATCGCAAGCTTATGCCTCTGAGTCACGATGTCCTCAACTAAACAATAATATAATTTATTTCATTTAACCTAGATATTAGTGGAAATAAGACACTTTTTATTATATTAGTTAGCTAAAAGTACTAAAATAAATTAAAAAAAAAATTAAATCAGCTTCACGCTGTATCCCGCACACAGCAAGGTAGGTAGAAGGAACCTAGTGTTAAGACACACTGTTCCCCCCTTTCCGCCGAGTTCTGGAGGCATTGCGAGTTGAATGGGGGAATTCAACGCCGCGCTTTGCCTCAACACCGGAGCGAGAAATGAGAATATAAATGTAAGTAAATATTTCATTTCCTCGTGTGAGGATCGAACCCACAACCAGTCGATTTTACAGTCACACTTTGTGCCCCTGCGCCACGACTGGCATCAAAGTACTAATATGTGTGTTAATATTGATATGGGTGGTAATGTTATTCAGTGTATATATGTAATAGATTATTAATATTCTATGTACACTGTCAAACATTTGAGGAAACATTGAAAGCTGTAAATTAATCCCAATGTTTTTAAACTTTGCTGAAACATCATAATGTTAAAAAATAATTCTAATACCTAAATTTATCTCTATCTCTATATATAATAAAACAGTAAAAATATTTTGTCTGTACATTTAGTAATTTTGAATGAAATGGATAGAAAGATACTTAAAAAAAACAATAGAAAGCAAACATTTTTTTTTTTATTTTTTTGTCTGTCTGTCTGTCTTTATGTGTCGTTTATCTTCGAAAGTACTGGACCGGTTTACTTAAAGCTTTCACTAATTGCTTTGTTTTGACTCGGCTTAACATTATTTCATCAAAATTGGTTCATTAAAAAAAGTTATCGTCGTTTGAATGAACTCAAAGCATTAGTTTGCCCGCGAATGTTATATAGCAATCGCGCCGGTAAAATTCTTGGCAAATGACATTCGAAACGTCTTGGTTATATGTCTGTTGATAAAAATATATATTTTTAAAGCACTATCGTTTAGAGTACAAACAATAAAGTAAACAAGAAGGAATTGTTAGTGAAGGTTACCTTAATAAATAATAACAGTTAAGCTTAAGTCGTAATTAATTCAACACAGAGATAAAGACCGATTTGATCTTCAAAGAAATATTAAGTAAATACATAGATTCTTCGGTTTGTTCGTTCGTTTCAAGTAAATCTTTATAAACTTGCATAAAAAACAACCTTTTTACGTGTACTCTGTAATAACTACATATTTAGGAATTGTACATTTAGCTAATAATATATGTAACTAATTTAAAAACTGTACACGAGTTACTATGTAATGTATGTATGTATGCCGTGGGCGGGTCGCTAGTTATTAATTAGTGTATTATAAGTATGTAATTTCTAATTGTTAAGTTTTGGTTAAATGGGAAGGGAAATAAAAAAAAATCTTCATAAATAATAATTTTATACCAGTTTCAAGTATAAATTATATATATACATATGTAAAATTCTAAAATAGAGTTGATGTGATTTTTTTTATTATATCACACTCATGCAGCCGAAAATCCAAATAGTAACACTGTTACACTTATTTAAATAAAAAAACAGTCCAATGTCAGCAATTAATTGCAGTGATTATTGTTAATAACCATATTTAATAACATAACATAGTCGATTCGTGACATAATCTATCTCCACTTCACCACAAAAGCCGACCAAGATTGACCTCTTCTTTATACTAAATAATGTTCCAACACAATCTTAAACTTCAATCAGTCTAACATGTCATGACCATATACGTGACGTTCCAACGTGATTAGCCGATTAATTTCATCCATTACGAGACATCGATACCTTTACCTTTTTTACTACTTACTTTTTACCTTTGACTAAATAAGTTATTAAATTAGACACGTTTTAGTAGTTCTTACAAATAATCTTAAAATAATAAATAGTTATGTACTTCTATTCTAATCATTTAATCTCACATATGCATGTAAATGATGATTACATATTATTATATAATTATGTTGAAAACACTCAGACAATGTAGGGCCTCTTAAATCTACACTTGTGTTCCTTTATACTCGCTGCCGGCGAATATATAGAATGCTGGCTAATTTCTTCTATTTGTTTTAGATAGCAGTAAAAGAGGAGCAACGACGTCAACACATGGCCGAGCATGAGCGGCGGCTCCAGGAGCTGCGTCGTACCCACCGCAGACACTAGCATGGTCCGTCTATCGCCCATACACACATTATACACACACATACACACATCATACGTACACATGCATAAACACACATTCACACACACACAAGATACAATCACGCGTAATACACACATTTAGAATCACATTCACACATCCACATTCTATATACCCCACACAATTTACATAACATTATAATCCCACATATATTAATGCTTTGTCGCAATGTCGACATTCCTTTTCAGGTTTCATTGGCAATTTTAATTAAAAATTATAAGTAAAATATTGCTTAATAGATTACTCTAGTTTGTATAGTAACTAAGTTAAATAGGCTTAAAGGAGATATATCCAAGATTGCAAAAGGTATTACGAAGCTCAAAGCAACCCAACTTATTTGTACGAAATGTTATAGAAAGGCACGCTTGGAAGAAATCCTATGATTTAATTCATCGTTGGAGTATCGCAGTCGATTGATCGAGGCGGACATATTGGATCTCCACATTGACATTGGAATGCCCTTTGCGTGCCGCAGTCGGGTAATTGGGATACAGTTGATGGTTCATCACGAAAGTGATCCAAGAGTTAGTGTTGGGTCATATCGTGTAATCAGAAGGCTAGTTGTGCGTTTTGAAATAATCTACACAACGCCAAATTCGAGTTGTAGAAAGTATATCTGAAGATATTATGAACAAAAATAATTACTTTATTAATAAGATAAGTTACTAAACAATGTTGGAAAGGACGTCAAAGAAACAAAACAAAAATATCGCAGCTGTATGGAAGCAAGGATAGTGTACGTGCAATGAAGCTAATTTTTGGATCGTTGGTCTTTTGGAAAATGTATCAGATTATACTGTCAGAATTTTTTGAAATTGTTTGAATTATCAGCGTAAATATTATAAATCCATTGATGTTCTAATAAATATTTCCTCAGTAGTAATTGTTTTATTTCATTTATAAAGTAATATATAGCCCAATATGAAAGTAGTTCAGTTCATACTTCATAGTAGAAATATTTAAAGTAATTGTAAACCGTCGCCAGAAACGCGTTCTGCCACCACTCTGGGGATATTCATTATATTCATTTCCTCCAAGGTAAGACGGTGTTGAGTTTCAACTTTCAATATGCACGTCACGAATTCGTGCCAAAAATTAAGAACAATGTTGAAACCTAAAATTAGATTATGTACGCCTATCCTTACCTATTTTTTAAAAATATGGAAGCCCTGGCCGTCGAGTGTGACTGTAAACGCAAAGATTGTGTGGTCGATTCCCACTCGTGGGAATATATTTAAAAAAAATCTTTGCTCTGGTAACGGAAAGTAGGGAAAGGCTTCCACTGCCTACTTGCAATGTGTGGGATACAGCCGGAAGCTAAAAAAATATACAGGATGGAAGTGTCAGAACCACTTTAAATGAAAGCACAGTTTCTAAAACTAATATACAAAAAAAAATCCAAAAATGAAAAAGTGATATAGAGGATGGAAGAGGTAGCAAACCTTTTACGGAAACAGCATAGAGGGTAAAATATTTCAAATCCATACCTAAAGAAATTAATCAAGATGCCTCAACAGTTTGGACGTAGGATTTTTTTTTAATTTCACGATTTTTATCCATACCTGTATTTCGTGTGACGTGATTACGCATAGATTCCAATAACGTAAACACTTATTACAAAAGTACTACTATGGGTTAAACAACTATCACCAATACCTACGACTCGATTTTGGAATGAGGCGTGTGCGGCGGTGTTCCTTTGATAGGTTTATGTGTGCGTGCGTCGTCCTTACAAGTGGCGTTTTATTTTAAAACGACAACTGTATTATTTATTTTGTTTGAAAAAATTTTTGGTTAAAAAAAATATTATAATAATTGTATTAGGCTTTTATGGAGTAGTTAAAACTATGGTTTCATTTAAAGTGGTGCTAATACTTCCATATATTACGACAATAATTTTATTATACAGGTATAATAAAATTATTGTCGTAATATAAAACGCCATTTGTCATGAACGACGCACGCATACATAAACCTATCAAAAAGAAAGAAATCGAGTTATATCGAAATCCAAAATCGAGTCGTAGGTATTGGCGGCAAAGTTCAAAGTTGATTAACCTTTAGTAATATTTTTGTAGTGTGCATTTACGTTCTTGGTATCTAATTATCTATGTGTAACTGCGTCACATGAAATACAGGTATGGATAAACATCGTGAAATGAAGAAAATATCCTACGTTTAAACTGTTGAGGTATCATGCTTAATTTCTTTTGGTATGGGTTTAAAATATTTTATCCTATATGCTGTTCCCGTAAAAGAAGCGCTGACACTTCCACTCTGTATAGGACAAAGTGTGATTAAAGATATGTAAATCTTTAATCACACTTTGTCCTATATCATGATATGTAGCACACGATTGATAGGGATGTGTAAAGATAAAAGAAATATTTTTGTAAAGGTATAATAAGTAATCTATGTAGAGTAATAATATTAAACATAATAATTTAATCGCTTATGGTAAATACTATTTAACACAATAATCTAATCATTATCGGCCTAATAATATAGTCTTAATAATTTGTACAATTATCTTTTATCAAAGATATTTAGTTATCAATGGGATAAGAATGATATGTAACAAAGCAGTTGTGTTGGCGGATTGCTGCCGTCAGCCAATGCAGACAGTGATAGTGAATATTTTAATATTATGGTAAGTTGTTTAAAAAAATCCTTTAATTATAGAAAAAGTATAAACTTCAACATAATAATATTCGTATGTTCCTAATATTTCCTATATTCCTAATGTTTCTTAAAGGAACGATGAACGCTCATTCTGTAATACTTTTATTGGCTCTTCAAAACGACATGAAAATATAGAATAATATTTTTTCATTCAAACAGTGTTAATCAATTTATTATTGACAATATCTGCCAATATATTATACTTTCACAAAGTTATAAGGTTAAATACAGATAGCGGAGTAAATTTGAACTCACAGTCACCGCCTTTAGACACACACTTGTTTAAAACGCCATCGTGGGACACAATCATAGCTTTATAATTCATTGTCAGGCCGATAAAGCTCAATACAGTAAAGATTAATTAATTAATTATATATATTTATACTTTATTAAACTGCTAGACGTGGGTTTCATTTCCATCTTGAATATGTTTGTATGATGAACATCATCACAGCCTTTTCCATTTTTATCTAGGTGTATGTAATCCACTTACCTACTTCTTAACAGGAAAATGAAAAGATAACATTTCATTTATTATTAACTAGCGACCCGCTCGCGGCTTCGCCCGCTTAAACCACAGAATTATTTACTTAATACACTGAATTATGTAAAATAAATTTACGTACAATTCATTTGTTTTGAATATAACATAAAGTTTAATTAATTAAATATATTTGGTACTTCCTTAACATGATTATTTCATGTATTTTTTTATTCAATAAGTTCTCTTCAATAAGTTCTCTTGAGAAA